>PVJS01003945.1:14807-37444 GCA_004027185.1 Glis glis | reverse complement strand
AGTAAATATTTGCATATATTTCGGGGCTTATTTTTTTCAGGATATTCACAATCATCATTCTCTATATTTTAGGAGATGGAGCTACCTTTCCAAAGGGCAAGGTATGAACTCTAGGAGAGGTCACCTATCCGTGTGGACATCAATAAGCCCACATTCAGGATGGCGAGTGTTTTGTTCTCTGTGTTGACAGGCTTGGGGGATTTACACATTATTAATATGGCTGACTAATTCCCAATTAGGAACTCATTAGTGGCTCCACAACTGTAGAGTTTGATGGATTTGCAGCCAATCTTGAAAAAGGTCACAATAAATGACCTCTGGCCCAAGACTTTCCCATCTGTCTATCATTTAATACCATTGTTTTCCACTGGAAAATGTAATCATTCTGCTTCCCCTTGAGAAAGTACACAAGGCCCATTTCTCTTACAGGATTAGTATATGTAATTAGATATTGATATTAATAAATGCATTCTTCAATTTTGATTTTCTCATAGGAAATGTCAATCACCTATATCTCTTATTTGAATTAGTCATTTTTTTCTTATCAGGTATGATGCATCAATATGTGAAACATGTATGTTAATTCAGAACATTAAGAAAAACTAAAAGGAAAAGACATTTTGTTGATTCCCATAGCAACTGTAAAGTTGTACAATTTAGCGCATTTGCTACTTTAATGGGAAAATTTTTGTATTAACAAAAGGTATATTCTTAAAACAAATATTTTAATTATTGTCATTTTTTAAAATACAGAAGAAGAAATCTATTTTCAAGGGGAAATATGGAACACAACTCTAAAATATAGTATATATAATTTTTTTTTTTTGCGGTACCGAGGATTGAACGCAGGGGCGTTCTACCTCCATGCTACGCCCCCGGTCCTATTTTTTATACTTTATTTTGAAACTGGGTCTCACGAAATTGCGGAGGGCCTCACTAGGTAGAGAGAGAGTGAAAGAGAGCGAGAGCGAGAGAGAGAGAGAGAGAGAGAGAGAGCTGAGGCTGGCCGCGAACCCGGATCCTCCAGTCTCCGCCTCTCAAAGTACTGGGATTACAAGTGTGCGCCACCACGTAGTATATATAATTTTAATTTGAAATGAAAGAATGCTGCACTTAAAATTTAAAATTATGTTAAACTCAGACTAAAAATATAGGGTATAGTTTCTCTTTCCTCCTTCTTACTTTCTGGGTTCTTATTTATATAATATGAAGGAAGCATGAAATTATATGGGTGAATTTTTGGAAATCAAAGTCTCCCCATCATGTTCTGAAAATTTTCTAATGATTGTAAAGAGATATTTATTCTAGCCTGGAGAAATTGTTGAGAATCGAAAACAAATGATAGGTTAATTTTAATTTTTTTCAAGCTCTCTGTAAATAAGATTCATTAAACCCTATGCAGAAGAATAAAGGGAGTTGTTCATGGGAACAACAAGTGGGAAAGTTGCTACCTTCTCCACTACCTTCAATTTTAAAATTACAATATAGGAAGTCCAGATTGGAGAATTATATTACCAAGCCCATTTGCTCTTCTTTGTTTTCCATTTTGGTCTTCTGCTCCTCAATCAGAACGTGCTTTCCAGGCCTAGTTCCATGCACACCACAGCAAGTTCTAATTCCTTTTTTTGCCGTTGTTCATCAATGAAAGATGCATTTAGGTGAGAGCAACTTTTATACTCCATAACGTGGGATCTGCTTCTGGCCTCCATGTGAGGGCGACTTCCGCCTCAATGATGTGAAAGCAGCTTCTGTCCTCCATGATGTCAGAGCGACTTCCAGCCTCCATGACGCGAGAGCAATTCCAGTCTCCATGACATGAGAGCAACTTCTGGCCTCCATGACGTGAGAGCGACTTCTGGTCTCCATGACGTTAGAGTGACTTCTGACCTCCATGATATGGGAGCAGCTTCCGGCCACCATAATGTCAGAGTGGTTTCTGGCCTCCATGATGTGAGAGCGACTTCCGGTCTCCATGATGTGAGAGCGACTTCCAGCCTCCATGATGCGAGAGCAATTCCAGTCTCCATGACATGAGAGCAACTTCTGGTCTCCATGATGTGAGAGCGACTTCCAGCCTCCATGACGTTAGAGCAAATTCCGGCCTCCATGACGTTAGAGTGACTTCTGACCTCCATGATATGGGAGCAGCTTCTGGCCACCATAATGTCAGAGTGGTTTCTGGCCTTCATGATGTCGGAGCAACTTCCGGCCACCATGATGTGAGAGTGACCTCTGTTCTCCATGTGACAATGACTTCCGGCCTCCATGATGTGAGAGTGGCTTCCGGCCACCATGATGTCAGAGCAATTTCTGGCCTCCATGACGTGAGAGCCGCTTCCGGTCTCCATAATGTGAGAGCAGCTTCCATCCTCTATCGTGTGAGAGCGACTTCCGGCCTCCATGATGTGAGAGTGACTTCAGTCTTCCGTGATGTGAGAGTGACTTCAGTCTTCCGTGATGTGAGAACAGCTTTGGCCTCCATCACGAGGCAGCAGCCTGCATCCATGCTCTCTGCCACTGTAGTCACTGACATTTATGCTTCGGAGCTGGCTCTCTGGGCTGAAACCTTGAAACCATGAGTCCCAATAAATCTTTCATCCTCTACAAAAAAATAAAAATTAAAATTAAAAAAAGAAAGATACATTTACCCATATTCCATACTAGACTCTGATAGGACTAGGCAGGGAAAAATTAAAGGCAAATGTCTTAGCTGTCTCGTGGAGTTCATCAGGCAAAGAAGACAGACAAACAGTGAAGAGTAGTAACGGATGGCGAAGACTAAGATGGGAAAGAACAGAGTTTATATGGAGCCTTAAGCATAACAGAAGTAAGTCAACAGGACTCAGAAAGGCAGTCATCAATGAAGTGATATTTAAGCTGGGCCTAATATACTGTCTTTAAACTCTTTTTATAGATTATTCACATGGTTCTGAAAGAATCATGAGCAATCCTCTAGTCTGTAAGAGGTCAGAGGACATGTTAGTCTTCATCAGATTACAAACCTTTGCATTCGATGGCTAATTTGAAAAGCCCCCCCCTCCAGTTCATTTCTATATCCATCTATTTTTATACCCTGGTAAACAAGTGGTGATAGATATATTTTTTAAAGTGAGAAATAGGCCACACACAGATTTGATGTATATTTTAGTTAAACTACAAATGTCATATGGTCTGTTGTTCCATAGAAAATGAAGGGTAGAAATTAAAATAGTTATATTTGTGTCAAAGGTTGAGTTGAAAATAGAAGAGAAAATAATTTCATGAAATCTCCTACTGAATGCTTCCATAATAGTTAAAGTCCAAAGAAATAAGATTTTTAAAAAGAAGTTAGTTGTAAGTGGCCCAGTAATTGAATGCATGGCCTTGTAAGCAAATGAACAGCTGTTACCAGAGTGACCATAGGGAAGGTGGAGTTATTTAGAAATAGCTAGAACTAATGACAAGCATCATCCAGGCTGGGCTTTCTTTTTAGGTCACTGAGAGCCACTGACAGTCAATGAACAGGCAGAGTGCAGGCCATGAACAGTCAGAGTAAAATAAGGTGGAATGTCTGGAAATAGGAAACCTAGCCAATACCAGAAGTCAAATAATTGGTGTGGGAAAATATTTAGGCAACAAAAAGAGATATGTTTGCATAAAGACTGTCTAGCACCATACTATTTAAATCCCGGTATTGTAATATAAAACATTGAAAAATAAAGAAAAATAAATAAAACATTGTTCCTAAATTGTTTAAACTGTGTTTATCTTGTCTCTACCAACACTGAAAAAGTTCTGGAAGGACAAGGCCCACACCTCATAATTATTTAGTAACTCCAGGTTTATTGGAATAATAATGATCTGAGAACATTCATTCCAAAAATACTCTTTCACCCATCCAGGAGAATTCAAGTATTAAGATGCTTCACTCATTGCCCTGAATTGACTGACATCTTATGTCTCTGACTGGAGATGATGTAGACACCAACTCTGATCAGCAGTCACAGGAGATGTTCAGCCAGTGCTGACACTGGCAACATTTAAATTAAATGAATCATTCCGGAGCTATGACCAAAATTATCCTACCCATCCTTCAGAGCTTATTTAAAATGTCATTTCCTCGAGGAAGTTTTCTCTGACTGGGCCATGTCTTTCCATTCTTTTATTGTCTAGTCTTCCTCTTTTGTGGACTTTAAGTAAGTATAACTAAATCATGAGCAACTGAATCATTGTTCGGTATCCCCTTTCCCTACCAGCCCTGCAATTAGAAGAAACATGTCTCTCTAATTCACCACTCTATTTTTCAGCGCCCTTTCAAAATACTGTATTTTGTTCATAACAGGTACCTGATAAACATTTGTGAAATAATTAGAAATGATAATAAGTGGAAGTCTGAGTTTAGGAAGCTGGGTTCTATTTCAGCAATGTTGTTATCTAGTAATGAAACCCTTCACTAGCCAGGCAAACATTTCAATACTCATTTTCTCTCCCAAGGATGTCACCAAGTCTGAAGTGATTTCCAAAAGAGATACTGAGTACTAACTTGAGGTCCCATCATTACTCATCTACACACTAGTTTGGGGAGGCTAGGTAACCATTGTTCACCCCATTTTTAAAAATAGGTGAAAGGAAAATGTTGAAAATGAGCAGTATAGCTTAGGGCACTATGTCAGGTAAATAAGGAGTGGAATTAATAGTTCAAAGCTACAACCTGAGTGTTGGATTTTTTTTTTCTATCTACTGAATTCTTGGGTTCAAGTCCCAGGATACGTCCAAGATACACCCCCAGTCCTCTCTTTTATTTTTTGTTTTAAAACAAGGTGTTGCTAGGTTGCTGAAAGTCTCCCTATATTGCTGAGGCTGGCAATCCTCCTATCTCAGCCTCCCAAGTACTGGGATTACAAGCCTGTACCAGCACACCCAGCTAGAGTGCTGGAATTTGACAACTGGCTTTACCACTTGCTGGTATTTGGTCTGAGAAGTTCACACTTCCGTCTCCTCATGGATGAAGCAGGGTGTGGTAAGAATTAAAGAAATTAAAACACATTTAGCACTTAGGGCATTTCTGTGTGTTAAGTAAATGCTTACATGTAACAATCAAATACTGTATTTAGAAATTTCGGTTTAGAATTGATATCTTTAAGAAAAGAATTTTGGCAGATAGGTGAAGTTTGAAATCTAATTTAATTATCCAGGCAATAAATGAGGATTTTGTGCCTCAGAATAATAGTAGTGGAGGTGGAGAGAAATGGAAGCAGTTAGAAGATTCCCAGTGTATTCCCAGGCAGGATGGTGAGTTATTAGATACAGGGGATGATGTGATATACTGGTTTCTCCTTGATCTATTGGATGGAAGTTGGTGCCACTCAATGGAGATTAAAAGACAGCAGGGATAGATGAATACTGTCTTGGATCTACTCAGTTAGAGCTGCCTGTGGGACATCCAAAGAGAGCTAACCAGTAGCAAGTTTGATATATAGGTCTGTAATCCAACCAACAGAGCTGAAATGAAGAATGAACTATAAAAGATGAGAGAGGACATAGTGGAAGGAAGTATGAGGTCATGAGTGGGGAATAGCTAAAATTGAAAATTCTCACGTAGCCCAGACACTGATGAGACAGCCAGGGGGAGGAATAAGTTGGAAGTAAGTGAGAAATCAGAATTCCAAAGAAAGAAGTAGGGGACAGACTTCAAAGCACAGACCTAGGCAAAAGAACTGACACCTCTGTCATTCACAAAAAGGAAAGTTTAGAAAAATTACATATATATGGACAGGGGATCATAAAAATGTTTCTGATGGAATATTAGTTTCTATCACTGTGTAGCAAATTATAGCAAACAGCAGCTTAAAACAAACTCCGTTTATTACCTCACTGCTTAGTAGATGAGATACCTGCACAGGCTCAGCTGGGGTTTCTGCTCAGCCTTGTACAGGCAGAAACAAAGGGTCCAATGAGCTGATCTCCTGCCTGGAGGACCAGAAAATGAATCTGCTCCCAAAAGCATTCCGGCTGTTGACAGACTCCAATTACTTGGCATTGTAGTTCTCATACCCCTATTGTCTTGCAGGCTGCAAATGAAATTTACTACAGAGATTTTACGTATTCCTTCACACACGGCCTCCACCTTCAAGCCAGAAGTGGCACTTCAAATGTCCCTCGCACTTCAAGTCTCTCCAACTGTCTTTCCCCACATCTCCCTGACTTCTGCCTCTGCTTCTAAGGCTACTGTGATGACACTGAGCCCACCTGGATGGATAATACAGGATGGTCTCTTTGATCTAAGGTCAACTGATTAGCAGCCTTCGTTACAACCAAGGTAACCAGTATCATAGATTGTTGTATTCACAGGCAGAGACACTAGGGCATGAAATGTCCAGGGAGCCAAAATTCTACCTACAGAAATAATACAGTTTCTCCCCTTCTGGGGTAACAGGAAAAGGCATGTGTTAACAAGGTGGTAGAAAAGCCACAATGACTAAAGATCGTCACTACAGAAATAACCTCATTTTAATATAGTTTTATTGGTGCATTATAATTACACATTATAATGAGATTCATAATGACAGGAACTTACATGCACTCAGCACTTGGAGTGTTTCTCTCTGGGTCCCACCCCACTCCTTCCCCTTCCCAGTACATGTTATTGAGAGTGGTATTGATAATTTTGTAAATGTACATCGCATTATCTGAACTGTTGCCTTCTTCATCAAGTCTCTTCTCCCTGCGCTCTCCCCTGGAATCTCTCCTCTATCTGAGGTCCCTTTTCTTTCACAATTCCTCTCTAGCTGCCACATAAAAGAGAAAAAAAAAAAATAACCATTTTCTTTCTGAGACTTGTTAATTTCACTTAGCATAATATTCTCTAGTTCAATCAATTTTCTTGCAAATGACATAATTTTTGCTCTTCTTGTAATATACAAAAATATCATAAAAAAGAAATTTCTCTTTGCCGTCCTACCTACAGCTGCCAACATCACTTTTATCTACTAATCGCTTCATTAGTGAATATCAATTTGGTATATAAAGTAAATAAGTATATATTCAGAAATATGTTGTATTTATCTTTACATATAAGATAAGCAAGATATATGCTTGGAAATTTGGCTTTTCTTTTTTCTTAATATTTGCTAGATATTATTTCATATCAATATACATTAATCAGGAGATGATGCCAATTTTAACATAATATAAATAAGAAAATATTCAAAATTAGTTATTGCCCCAATTAAAGACATCTAGTTTTATTTCTATTTTTGTCACAGAAAATAACATTATTAGCCTTGTTATTTGTGTTTCTTAATGTACACATGCAAATATATTCTTAAGATATACACTAGAAGTATTTATGAATAAAATTTTATACACATTTAATATTATTCCCCAATTTCTCTCCAAACATTGGTACTGACTGACATTCCTACTAAGAGTATGAAACTATTAATTTCCTCCTGAACTTTACATTATTATCCATTGTGATGTCTCCTAGTCTTAGTAAAAGACTGTATCATATTTTTATTTTAAACATTTTATATGTATTAAAAATGTGGATGTGCAGAGTTTAAGATTCTTTGCATTTTTCCCATGGGTTATCTGTTTCTTAAGAATTTATAGGAGATTGTTCTAGTAGTTTTGATTTCAATGTTTTCTGCTGTCTAGTTTGTAAATGTGTGTGTCTGTGTATATTCTTACTCATTCTGTCATTTAACTTAATATTCTTTTTTAGATATTCATTTAGTAAATACCTAAAGACGTTATCTAATACAAGAGTATAACTAGCTTATACTGCATTTTCTTTCTCTATGTCATAGAGTATACTATATATACTAATATATTGTATTAATGTATATATTATATATGTGTATATGTAAAATAGAATATATAATTAATTATAAATATGTAATTAATTACACATGTAATTAATTAATGTGATTCTATTTGTGCCTTATTCTAGAGTTTCTGAGTTATGGATGATGAAGATGTATTTTTAACATTTTTAACAGTATTGTCAATTATTTCAATACCATTTATTTTCATTCCATTTTACCCCATTCATTTCAAATGCCACATTAATTTATTCTTTGCTTTTTTAACTATACAACTCATGTTCTGACATGTTTTTATATTGAATTGATATATCTGTTTTTGCAATTTCATAGTATTTTAATTGCTGTAGCTATAAATTTGTTTGATATGTGATAGGATATGACCACCTTTTGGTAGTTCTTGTCCAAATTTCTTCAAAATTTTTATAAACCACTATCTCTATTTCAATTATGAAACCATCTTGTTGCATTCCTTTATAAATCTTGATACAATTTTATTGAGATTGCATTAAGCTTATTGATTAATTTGAATAAGCTTGGCATAGTATATTATTGAGATTGGTTTTCACTAAGGACCATAGTTCATCACCTCAGTTATTTAAGACTTCTAATACAGATTTCAGAGAATTTAATTATGTTTAACAAAATCATGCCCCTTTCTCTGTGTGTTTTTTCTCTTTCTCCATATATATATATGTATATATGCAGCTTTTGTAATGCAGTCCTATTTGCCAGGATTTCCTGTGTTACTTTATCTACTAATGCAAATTATTCCGGGTAAAGTTAGGAGGAGACACCATGAGCCACTCTCACCTATGTCTTCAGTAATCATGGAGCAAGGCAAATCAGAATCTAAGTTTTTCTAATCACTCTGTTTGATTCATTATATACTGAACTGCATCTCTAAAACCTGTGTTTGATGCTCATTGTTACTTCCTGATGGCAAACACTTCTCCCTATTGCCAGGATCTGACTCATAGGTGGGTCACAGTGCTCTGCCAAAGGCATTTATAAACAGTGCCCTTAAACCAAACATTACAGTGGGTTTGGAGGGGAAGGGGAAAGGTTATTCATTTGTTCGTTTTTAAGCCCCAACCATATCTAGCCATGAACTGTGGTCTTGGAGGAATTCCCAGGGTAGGTGTGTAGCCTGATTCTTTCTAATTCTTTTTATGATTTCATTTCTCCTTTTCTCATCTCTAAGCTATTTTCTATAGTTTCTAGTCCACCAGGGGTACCCCCTTTTTATTAGCCTCAATGATTTGGTATATGTGTCCTTATACACACTTCATGCCATTTTACTAAATTTGTGGTATGTGGGAGAGATTGTTCTATTTAGCCCACATCTTGAAAAGGGAGTTGGAATCGTTTTATAATAGTCTAAAAACGAGCAGCATTCCAATGACTTTAGGCAATTAAATGACAAAAGAAAACCTAAATATTTGTATTAACCTAGAAATATTTTCACTTATTATCTGTAACATGATATGGAAATATAGTCTTATTACCTGTCAAGCATGTTAAATTATGCTTAATATTCTCAGTTCCTAATTAAGTTTTTCTTAAATGGTATGCAAAATCCATTAAACTATTTAAGCTGTTCCAACTTGCAAATAGGAATCAGTACTTTCTATATTTATTAAAATTATTCATGGAATGAGTTTGAACCTCAATGTTAAGCAATGTTAAGTGGGAAAAGTGAATTAAAAATTAACTAAAACTAAATGTGACATTTTATTTAAAGATTGAGTTACCAGAAGTTATTGTAGTAAACTTTAATGTTTGAAACTCAATTTATTTCTAAACTATAAAATTATGTAATAATTTTAAATCACATCTAGCCTTGTAAAACTTCATCTTTATATGCATGCTGAATTTGTGTCATAATTAATAATTTTGAACATGATTTGTTTTCTTTGTGTTATGAAAATTAAGTTTTTTATAAACTTAATTTGAAAGTGTGAGACACCCTTTCCTATTGGTAAGAGTTAAAGAACAAATAAAAACCAATTTTATCACTTGAAAACCCAAATATTTTGAGTATTTTCTATTATGTTTGTTGAGAGTGCCATATTTAGAATTTTTAAAATATGACAGCACCAAAGAAAAAGAAAGAATTTTAAAAATGTGATATTTTTCTCTGAAATTTAGGCTCAGACATTTTGCTTCCCTTCCTTCTTCATTGTAGTTTCACAAGACAAAGATAGGCAATGGTTTAAAAACAAAACAAAAAATAATAGTGCATCCATGAAAAATATTGTTAAGAATCCAATTTATTCTAAGATGTACTATTTTTTCAATATTTAAAGTACGGATGAACATTGCAATCAATGTGTAAATTTAATTATATTTCTCTAAAAATACTGCATCAAATCAATTATATATCTTATAGTTGATAAGCTTAGAACTGAAGCTTTAAAAATCAATCAAAGCCAGGAGTGGTGGCACACGCTTGTAATCCCAGTACTTGGGAGGCTGAGACCGGAGGATCTGGGTTCACGGCCAGCCTCAGCTACTTAGTGAGACCATGTTTCAAAATAAAGAATTAAAAAATTGGGCTGGGGGTGTAGCTCAGAGGTAGAATGCCCCTGGGTTAGATCCCCAGTAATGCAAAAAAAAAAAAATCAATCAAGGCAGACAAGTTACTTGAAACATATATTTGTAAATTACTAAAGTTTCTTTAGGCTTCCTCAGAACCAGATGAAAGAGAAGTGATCATTGGAGAACTCATTATCAGACATATGGTTTGCATCTATTTAAGCAAAGACTTTTCTCATTCTGATTTTAAAATAACGTTCCCTCTTGAGATTTGATTTAGGGGAAGGAGTTATGAGGAAGACCATATTTCAACATTCCCACAACAGGTGCAATAATGAATAGCTGTTCACTGCTGAGCTTTGCAATCAAACCAAGTGCTCTGTGATGGGTAGTACAGGATACAGGCTTAGAGCACTCGCTACTTGCTTTTGAAATGTAACTTTGTCACTTTTCTCTCTATGACTTTGGACAAATTTTTAGCCTAATTACAATATTTGAAAAGTAGTTAGAGCCGGGTGTGGTGGTGCATACCTGTAACGCCAGTACTTGGGAGACTGAGACAGGATGATTGTAGTTTCAAGATCAGCCTCAGCAACTTAGCCAGGCCCTCAGCAACTTAGTGAGACTCTGTTTCAAACTAAAAAATAAAATAGGGCTGGGGATCTAGCTTAGAGGTAGAACACCCCTGGATTAAATCTGGAATACCACAACAACAAAAGTAGTTAGAAAGTTGGGAATAGTGGTGCACACCTGTAATCCCTTTACTTGAGAGACTGAGGAGGATCACAGGTTCAAGGCCATTGTCAGCAACTTAGCAAGACCATTTGAAACTAATGTTTCAAAATAAAAATAAATAAATAAATAAACAGGGCTAGGGGTATAGCTTGAAGATAGAATGTCCCTGGGTTCAATACCCAGTACCAAAAAAAAAAGCACTTTGAACAATGCATGGCACATAGAAAATGCAAGCCAATGTAAGTTAAGTAAATAAGTTGAATGTAGTAATTTGAATTGGAATAATGCTGCCTGATAATACCAAAGTGTATATCTTCACTTTCACTATAAATGTAGGTGTGAAGAAAAAATATAATTTAAAGGCTGTCCATAGCATTACTAGAAGACAAAGCTACTTCTGTTTAAGAATAAACTCTAATTTTTTTTATTTGGAAGATTGGAAATATTGAAAATAATGACTGAGTAGAGACAAACTACACTGAAAGAACTAATAGAAAATTTTCTCAAATATGTGTGAGTCAGAATGTTAGAAAGCTAGGAAGGACAGTATGGTATTAGGTGCTAAAATTTATAGAAGAAAAATAGCACATCAAAGTATATTTGGTATATTTGGCTATACCAATACATTGATTATTATATTTATTATATTTATTATCATCTGTGTAGGAAAGGAAAATAATCTTTTCTATTCAAGTTACTAGATCACATAGAAACTGACAGGCTTCCATTTTTTTTTTTTTTTTTTGTGGAACTGGGGATGGAATCCAGGGACATTCTACCTCTGAGCTACACCCCTAGCCCTATTTTTTATTCTTTATTTTGAAACCGGGTCTCACTAAGTTGCAGAGGGCCTCACTAAGTAGCTGAGGCTGGCCGCGAACCCAGATCCTCCAGTCTTAGCCTCCCAAGTACTGGGATTACAAACTTGCGCCACCACACCTGGCAGGCTTCCATTTTATAACTGTAACTTAGGTATCCATTTTGTAACTTTTGTACACACGTCTAATATGTTCCACTACCAGATGTACTGGTTTCATGTTTCTCCTTTTGTAAAATCTGCCCAGTAGATCTAGCCAACTGGATTACACTGTAAAAGCCATACACCGGCCCATGGGGAATGGCGTAGTGGCTTTTGTGTTAGGAGATAAAAGGCTGAGCGGACTGCCCGCCCTGTGTGCTTGTACCCTTCTACACAGAAGCAAATGGCCTTGCCGAGTTACTTTTGGTTTCATGAGGTTTATGTCTTGTTTTGTTTTTATCTTAGGCTTCCCTAAAATCCATTTCTAACATCTGAAATATTATTATGTAATTGCCTAGTAGGTTTGTTTTATTTTTCTTCATTAGAATATGGCTTCTATTAGAGTTCAGGCTACACATCTTCTGGTCAACAGAGTATGTCTGAGATCTAGCATAGCACCTTGCCCAGAGTAGGTATTCATTATTATTTGAGATCAGATGAGATAGGAACATATCCATGGAGAAAGATTCCCAGTGAGATCATTCCAATGAAGAGTTGACTGGAGGTCTTTTAAGAGTAAGAATATGTAAGATTTAAATGTACATTGTTCCCATTAGTGAGTCAAAAGAGAATCCTGCTCTATTTTCTAGGAAGATTCCACAATCCTAAATACTCAGATGATCTTCACTTGGTATTGTTTGTTTTGGAGAGTACAGGGTTTTGGGGTGTTGAACTAGATCACTCAGAATAGGAAAGCTGGCAACATGTACATGCTGAAAAGCCTGAAATAAGCAGAAGTAGGGACTTGAAGCAGGTGCTGTTGTTAACCAAAAGCCCCTCGGTATTCACAGACTTTGGAGTCTGGCGTTATCACAGAACATTAAGAGGTTTGGGCCAATGCGATCCCCATGGACAAGTGCAAGGTGAATCCACTTATCATCTAAACAACAGTATGTGTTGACAATGCGCACCTCATTGTGCTATTAAATGATAAGATAGCTGGCGTGATGGCACACGCTTGTAATCCCAGTACTTGGGAGACTGAGACAGGAGGATCGCAGGTTGACAGTCAGTCTCAGCTACTTAGTGAGGCCCTCCACAACTTAGTGAGACCCTGTTTCAAAATAAAGAATAAAAAATAGGGCTGGGGGTGTAGCTTGGAGGTAGAATGCCCCTGGGTTCAAACCCCAGTACCGCAAAAATAAAATAAAATAAAATAATATAAAATAAAATAAGATGGTGTATGATTACATAAAATGTGATAGGATAAAATGTTATTGTATCATAATAATTCCAATAAAATTATCACAAGTGGTCCTTCTATTCCTTGGGCTGTTGGGAGCAAGCAAGATTTTTTTTTTTAATTTCCAATGAGAAAATGGAAGTACAAAATGAATTTAATTGTTGTTTTTTAATTCAACAAGAAGAGTCCTTTCTGCTTCATTCTATGACTATTACAAACTGCTCAGAGACTTCTTCCAGCATGTAGAGTATATTTAATTTCCACAAAACCCAAATTAGACTCAGCAAGAAATACACACTGAACAACCGGTAAGCCACGTCATTGGAAGGAGTACTCAATGTATAGAAGCCATTAGTCCAGGACAGCAAGCTACACAGAAAGAAGGAGGATGTGTAAGTGTAGCTGTCTGCAAGAGGCAGGATGGTAAATAGACAAAGCTTCAGAGTGCATATATATCAGGGCAAGAGATTCTTAAAAGAGTCAGTAATATAAGATTATGAGAAGCAGGTGTGTTTGCAGTGTGAAGTTGACCATCCTTACCATGCCGGGTCAGGTCAGACAGGTTCTCCACAGACAAAGAATGAATGGTGCTTGCCCTGGAATCCTGCATATGTTACTGATGAACCCAGCAACATGAAAAAATGTAACATAATCAATTTTCAAAAACAAAAGACTGTAGCATCTTTGAATTTGTAGTCAAAATTGATTTCTAGTTGTACATTGCCATCCCATTAAGTAATGGCGAATATATACCCATGAAGATTAAATTTTAAAAATTGATTACTAATCACAGAAAAGTAAACATTTTATTGTATATAATTTTAGGAATGAATAAACTTGTGGTTTTTACATTCATTTCCAAACAAGGCAGAAAGTTCATGTTTTCTGATAAAATGACAAGCAAACATCAGTATAAAATATATGTTTTATGTTGGGCTTATGTATTCAGTGTTCTAAGAATAACTAAAAAAAGTCAATGAAACCTTTTGTTCTTTGTGGCATTCTTAAAGGTATCTTGCTTTGATTTGATTTCTTCTGACACCTGGTGCTATTTGAATTATTGTAATAATAGCCCTGCATCTAGTGAAATACGTTTCTGAAAGATTCAGGAAGCCATACAATCCCATATTAACTAAATCACAGATTTTGTTTGTAGCTTTTGTCTCCTCCTCTTTGCATTAACCAGAAGACTCTATTCCCTCTAGATCTGTAAATCAGAGAATCCCGCGCTATACACAGACGCATTAAGAATACCGTGGCGGTCCTGAGCAGTAACTCAGTTCTGTGAAATTATATCCACTGGGATCTATGGGGTGCTTGAGACAGCTTTATTTCTGGAATTTATTACATTCCTTCACAGCTTCTCTTAAAGATTTCATAAACTCACAATGAAAAGTGGTCACTTAAAATCAGACTCCAAACATAGCAGAGGTAATCAGGCTTGTCTTTTTCTGTGCCCTACACGAATAGAAGAGCATTAACTAATAATAAAGACACCTGTTGACCGGGGAGAGACCAGCTCTAGGGGGTTCTCTTCTGCCTTAAGATCATGCCTGGGGGATTTTTACAGATCATTTAGCAAGTAAACTCTCTGTCACAACGGAGCTTAATTTTTATAGGAGAGTGTTTGATTTTCAAAAGGAATTCATTGAGGGCATTTTTCAAACTCTTTTCTTTTTGACCTTTTTGAAGTTTCTGAAGAAAAAATTACATTGTTTTATTACAAAGGCAGTAGATGAGATTTCATATTAGGAAAGAGGGGTCTCCGATTTTTATTCTTCTATGGTTTTACTGACTTGTTTTATTCCTTGGAAGTCATGATGCCTTTTTGTTTGTTTGTATTGCTTTATTAACTTCATTTGATTTAATACCCTTAGAATGAACTGGACTCAAAAGTAAAAATAAATATGAATGCGCATGTATACACTTCAGTGCTGAGAAAATTAGTGTACTTTGCTATAACTGTAAGCAATATAAAAAAACACTTGGTGCAGCTACAAATTAAAAGATTCAATTTTAGTTCAGTAAGTAGTAATATATTCGTATTTCCAAATAAGATATCTCCTAATCATCCGCTTGACAGATTTCATAAAGCAAGTGAGGTAAATGTTAATATTAGGGAATCATATAAAGAATATATCATCAGTCCAAAATGTTTTACTCAGGTGCCCCAAGCACCACATGATAATGTTAATTTTCAAAGGAAAACCAGAAATATTTGAGATCTTTTGGATACTGCATGTACTACTAGCTTGAACTTCTTCTCTGCCTCAATATTGTCAGGTTACATCCCTTTAATAACATCATATCTTTAAAATAGATTCCTTTGATGACTTCATATCTTTAATATTTTATATTTTCTGTGGTATTCATGATTAACAACAACAACCAAAATAAAATGTCAAAAATCCATATGGAACAACAAACAATGTTGGTGGTATTTAATCTGGTTCTAAGATTGGAGAAACTATATGAGACCTTTCAGGCACACACATGTCATCAGGATATAATTGAGGTCTTTTAAGATATTAATTTCTTTAAATTTATGTGAATGATTTTTTTAAATCACTATTAAGTTTTAAAATATAGATACATGTAAGGTCATTTCAACTCAAGTCCTTTTTGAAGTAACTTTATAAAATGCCTTATTTTCTTTCTTTTTTTTCTGGCCTGGGATGAGGTGAAATAATAGATTCAATGTGTGTTATGACTTTTGAAGATTCAAAAACCTCTTCTATCTGGAGACGCTTTGTACCAATTTTGCTTAAATCAACTTTTTTTTTAATAAAGCAATTAGCAATTGTAAAACTGCTGAAATTTTAAGGAATTAGATTAGGGATAATTCTTTCAGTTCTACTTTGCTAATACATTAATATTGATTTTTAAATAATGATTTGCTTTTATTTTTTGTTTTACTCTTTTTTTTCTCCTTTTAAATAGACTTCATTTTTTAGGAGGGCTTTAGGTTCACAGCAAAACTGAACAGAAAGTACAGAGTTCCCATATATCCCCTGCTCCTGTATATAGGCATAAACCTACTAGCAACACATCACACCACAGTGTTGACTTTGTTACAATTGATGACACTGCATTGACACATCATTGTCACTCAAAGCCCATAGTTTTGACTGGGCCTTACAGTTGGTGCAATATATTCTCTGTTTGTTGTATCACAGTTTGCTTATACATTCATTTACTAAAGGACACCTTGGTTGCTTCTAAAATCGGGCAATTGTGAATAAAACAGCTATAACCATTTGTGTGCATGTTTTTGTGTGCGGACATAAGTTAACTCATTTCGAGGTAGGGGAGAAAAAACAAAAGAAATAGGTAGAAAGGAGACAAACAGAAAAGGAAAGAGGGACTGAATTTTAAATCTACAAACTCCATGAACACCCTCACCTCTATTCCCCAGGCCTCTTTTCCTCCAGGCCTGAATTCTTAAAAGGTCCAATAAATCTTGGAGTAATACAAAGCCAGTTATTTAGTGCTTATATACCTTGTTAGCTTACAGAATGTATTTTTAGATTGATCAAAAGAAGTCTACAGAAAGATTTTTTTTCAAGTCCCAATGATATGGATATAGTCCAAGTGCTATCCATCATCTGGTAATGTCATCACGAGGTTCTGAGACCAACCAGACCACCATCACCTGCCCTGGGCTCCACCACGAACGAAACCAAGCTCATCAGGCTGACACACCCCACGCACCTCTCATGCTCTCCATTTACTAAGATTCTTTTTTAAATAAGAGCATGAACTCCCGTAAAGGCATCTTTATTACTCTGGAGATGGTCTGCATTCTCTTTTAAAAGGGTATTTCTTGCTTTCCTAAAGAAATTTTTGTCTACATCTCTGACTGGCTCGGACCCTGTGGATCCGGAGTTGTGTCCCCTCTCTACCCCCCTGGGAACCACGGTGGCCCCTTCAGGGAATCCGCTCTTTTCCCTTGACAGTTTAAATAAATATCGAGGACCACGACTGCTGGATCACATGGTATGAGTGGGTATACTTGGTTATGTAAGAAACTATCAAAATGTTTTCCAAAGGTGCTTACTCATTTTACTCCCGCATCAATAATGAGAGTCCTGGTGCTCCATATCCTGGCCGGCATTTGCCCTTCTCAATGGCTTGGATTTGGGTCATTGTAATAGCAGTGTCGTGGTATCTATTCATTGTTTTAAAATACAATTCCTTAGTAACATATGATGCTAAGCATCTTGTCATATGTTTTTTTGGTTTGTTTGTTTCCCCTCTGCATATCTTGTTTGGTGAGGTGTATATACAGTTTTTGTCTGTTTTTATTTTTTGGTACTGGGGATTAAACACAGAGACATTGTGCCTCCAACCTACAATCCCAGCCTTTTTTATTTTTTATCTTGAAACAAGTTCTCACTAAATTGCTGAGGGTCTCACTATGTTATTGAGGCTGGCCTCAAACCTATGATTTTCCTGTCTCATCCTACCAAGTATTGGGATTATAGGCATCTGCCCTAGCACCCAGCTAGCCTTGTATTTATTTTTAATAATTTTTTGTTGAGTTTTAAGAATTCTTTGTTTATTTTAGATAATAGCCCTTTATCAGGAGTTTTATAGTTTTACATTTAGCTCTATAGTTCATCTTCAGTGAATTTTTATGAGGGATCTGTATCTAGATTCATGTTTTTACATATAGATGTAAATTTGTTGAAAAGATTAACTTTTCTTCATTCTATTCCTTTTGTTCCTTTGACAAAGATCAGTTGCCTACATTTATGTAAGCCTATTTCTATACTGTCTATTCTGCTCCAATGGTCTATTCTTTCACCAATACCACACAAATTTGATTACTGTAGCTTTATAATAAGTCTCAGGAATCAGGAACTATCCACCCGTCTACTTTGTTCTTTGCCTCTAATATTGTGTCTCCTTACCTCCCTTATACAAACTTTAGAATGAACTTGTCCGTATCCACAAAATAACATGCTGGGATTTGCTTGCTTGAAATTGCATTGACAATAAGATCTAGCTGGGAAGACCTAACGTCTTCATGCTATTGAGTATTCCTATCAATGGATATGAAATTCCACTCTATTTATTTAATTCTCTTTTTTACTAAAATTATTTCTTTATTTGAACAATATTGACTTTTTAACTTTTATTGGTACATTGTAATTATACATCATAGTGAAATTCAAAGAGATGCATTCATACATGCACACATCGCTTGGTGTTCAAATAATGTGATTTCCATCTATGAAGGTATCACTACCAATCTAACTAGTATGTATGGAGAGGGACGAGGGGGAGTAGAGTGGAATGTGGAGGTTAATATACCAAACCATGTGTGCATGTTTTTAGTTCTTTATTGATTTATCTGATCATATTTTATACTTTTTACTCATATATATCTCATAAATATTTTGTTAAATTTATAGCTATGTATTTCATTTTGGGGTGTTAATATAAATAATATTCTGTTTCAAAATTTCAAATCCTACCTGTTCATTGTTGGTATGTAGACAACCGTTTGATTTTTGTATATCAATTAAGCTTGAAACCTGGCTATAATTCTTTATTAGTTTCAAGAGTTTTGTTGTGGGTAGATTTGTTTGGTTCTTCAATATACACAATCATATCATCTGCAAATAAAGACAGGTTTATTTCTTCCTTCTCAATCCATAAGTCCTTTCTTTTCTTTTCTCTTCTCTTATCTTGTCTTTCGTTATTGCATTAGATGAGATTTCCGGTAAATGTAGAAAAGGAATGTTGAAAGGGTACACTCTTGCCTTGCTCCTGATAGCAATTGATTTTTAAAATAAGTTTTTATCTTCCTTGTTTCAGTATGGTGAATTATACCAGTTGATTTTGAAATGCTAAACATATAGTATACCTTATTATTAATGAACAAATGAACATACATACCTATCCCCACACAGGCCAGAACACAAAACATACTTTAGAGGTGAATGCTTTGTAATAAGATTATACTTAAATCAATTTTTTCTGCTGAGTTTTAAGCTTAGTATTTAGGCAGTTATACATTTGTACTTGGGCAAAAAAGTATTATCTTACAAACTCAATTCACCTTTATGTGACTAGTTACCGAGTCTGTCTCCAGCTTTACAGATATGTCAACACGTTCAAGATGAGATTTCATGAATATTGACGGTCTTTTCTAAGTTGAATTTAGATTTCCTTTGCTAAATGGCTAAAGATTCCAGGTAGCTAGAGTTTTAAAAGTTTAGATTTAGGGGCTTGAAGTTAAAAGATCATGTGTTGGCAACCTATATGTTGCTTTGCATGTTATATTGCTCAACTAAAAATAAAAACAAGAACATTTCTGAGATTGATTTTTCTTCCTGTTAATTCTTTAAAAAAACTGCAAAATATAGATACCAATGCTATTTGTTGGCAGTAGGAATTAATATAGACTGCCTATTTTTAAGAAAGAAGAGTCAGATTTCTCTTGCTATCCCCATGTCCCTTTTCATTGTAACAGAAATCTAATGTGCAGAAACTATGGTATACAGTTTTTGTGTTTGATAACCAACTAGCTTGTACATTTAAAAATGTGTACTATGTGTACCAATGTAATCTACTCTATCAAGATTTGATTCTGCTTTTTAGCAACCTGGATATACTATTTGGGGGGGGAAGTCCTAGCAATATTTGCTGCCCTCCCCACTTTATTGAGTGTACAGTGGGTATTTACAATGATATATACTAAGGATTTTGGCTGTGTGAAGTAGAAATTAAGGGTTTTTTTAATAAACATGATTTTACTGGATTATAAATAGAATAGAATCACTAATATTGGAGGAACAGTAAAATGCCATTCATACTAGTGGCAACATTAGATCTGGTGTTCTGTCTGTCCTCTGTGTTTGGCTGTCACTATTGACAACAGGTGTTTCATATGTCTATTAGTTTGGCCCAAAGAACATAAAATCCCTAATTGAATCCTGTTGACAGAGTCCCTACTAATTTCATACTATCGGTGCAATTGGTCTAATTGCACTGAAACTTAAAGTGAATAGTCAAGGAATATCAAGAGTCTATTTCATTGACCACTTAGTCATGGACTTTTCATTGTTTTGGCACAAATTACAAAAATGACTTTTTCCCAAATGTAGGGTGACCTAGATCCTACCACTTGTTTAAATTTCAAAATGTGACATACATACAAGAAGATAGATGGTTGTAAAAGGTGGTAGAAATTGTGTACATATTGTCAACTGTTCCTCAATGAAAATTGAATCAAATTGCAGTCTTCCAAGCAGTGTATGGAAATGCCAGTGTCTTAGAAATTTACATACTTCTTGACATGGATTTAACTTCTAGAAATTTATCCCTGGGAAATGAGCATAAAACTTTTCTGTCTTAGGATGTTCTGTGTTGTGTTTTATACAGAGATAAAAGAATTGGAATTAGCTTTATTTTCCAAATATGTGGCATGATTTCAATAGATTCTGAGACATCCATGAGATCTTATATTATGTAAAACAATCTACTCAAAGTAATTTTTCCAGAGGTTGTTTTTTCCCCTCCACTCAATTCTTAATTCAACAGTGCTGTATCTTACACAGAAAGTATTCAATCACTACTATTTGAATTAATATGAAATAAAAATATTCCTCACTGGGGTTTCACTGTTTTCTTCCTCTGTGCCATACCCAATGCTATGTAAGTAAGTCTGGGATCATTAAGGCAGAACCTAGAGAAGAGAAAAAAAAAAGAGTGCTTTTTGTGTGGTGAATAGTTACAATTTGAAGTTAAATGGTAGTGAGGCATAATTACTTTATTGCAGATTGCTGGCAAACACAGGTCTAGAACCCATTTGTGTCCATGTAGTTTTAGGAAAATAGTACTTCTTTTCATTCCAAAATTGAAGAGTAAAGGACTCTTTCAACTGTAACAAAATGATGTACCATCAAAATTAAAGGCTACCTATATGGTAACAATAGTCGAGTCCCTCCTGGCACTGGCAGATGAAAAATATTCTTTTTCATCCATAATTTGTTTAGTAGTCCTGAGACCCTTGTTTTCCTTTTTCAATTGATGGGAAGAAGATAATTCCTATTTTGCATATGTTTATTAATCAAGCCAAACTGGGGAACAGATGTGGGATTCTTTAGCTGTTATTGGGGTAGACAGAAGGAAAGACATAATTTTCAATTTTGTCACTTTAAATCATGCCCATGAGACATCGTGTAAAAGACATAGCTATTGAGATGCAGAATTCAAAGGATTTTTAAAGTAAAAGTAAATATGTGGTACTTTAACTCACGTGCATTCATTATATAGTGACGTACATACACACTGCTTTCCATTGTTAACTAGAAGGCAAAGTGATCACACTTCCTGACAAGGTCTTCAGATTTACTGTTCCAACTGAGGGTGCAATAAATGCATACTTTGAAAAAAGTCTTACTATATTTTTAAAGTAAGTAATATTAGTCAAAAGTGAGCTAGAGTTTGGAGAGTTAGAACTTATTGACCTCCAGAGCATATTTACATGTTTCATACACTGACTCTCTAGTTATCAAATTTTGTTTTTTTAAAATCATAACAGTTTCAAATTAATTGTTTTATGAAAATAATTACATTTAACAGAGTAACTTCAATATTTCAAATCTCAATGAGTGAACTGTTCAATTTTATGGAAGTACCTTGAAGAATTTCTGTTATTCCAATGAAAATATTTATCTAATTAAATCAGAAATACTTCGGTCATCTCTGAACCAATGGAATGGAACAGAAGATACAGAGATAAATCCTCACGCTTATAGCCAGTTGATTTTTCACAAAGATGCCAAAAACATACACTGGAGAAAAGACAGCCTCTTCAATACATGATGTTGGGGAAACTGGATATCCATATGGAGAAGAATGGAATTGAGACTAAATAGAGGATCTGGAAACAGGGAGGGTTAAAAGAGGCCATATGTATAAAGAATAGAAATAGGGAAGGTTAGTAGATATAGGGATAACAGTATGAGTTAATACAAACCTTCAGCCCCAAGAGTGATCAAGGAAAAAGGATGAGGGAGCAGACAGGTGGCACCAGGAGACTGAACAGACCCACTGGCCTTTGGAATAGTGACTCAAATTAAGGACTGAAACTCCACAAAAGACATTGGGTTCCCAACACCCAATTTTGATCAAGCATAAAAGAGCAGATGGGAGCAGGGCGTGGTGGCGCACGCTTGTAATCCCAGTACTTGGGAGGCTGAGACCGGAGGATCCGGGTTCACGGCCAGCCTCAGCTCTCTCTCTCTCTCTCCCTGTCTCTCTCTCTCTCTCTCTCCCTCTACTTAGTGAGGCCCTCCGAAACTTCGTGAGACCCGGTTTAAAAATAAAGTATAAAAAATAGGGC
>PVJS01003945.1:0-14707 GCA_004027185.1 Glis glis | reverse complement strand
TTTTTGTCTTCTCTTGGCTTAAAATAAATCTTTATACTCTATACCCATCCTTCTATAGTCTGTCAATTAATTCTTTAATTACACAGACAAGAACCCAATAAGAGGAGAAAATTTGCTTCAGAATTAGACCCCTATCTCTCTCCCTGCACAAAATACAAAGTAAAATGGGCTGGGGGTGTAGCTCAGAAAGAGAAGGCCCCTGGGTTCAACCCTTAGTACCACACACACACACATAAAGAAGATTTTTAAAAGTTGAAGTTTTGTGGAATGAATAGTAAGTCTCCATCTCACTCTTAACCTCCAGGCCTATCCATCCATGCTGCTCAGAAACTTTCACAGTTGCCAATTTTTCAAATACTGATGTGTCGTTATTAAGTGGAGCAAGAGAAATTATTTGGTTAAGAGTTTGGAGTTATAACCGACATGACAGAGAGCCAGGCGTGGTGGCACACGCTTGTAATCCCAGTATTTGGGAGCTGAGACAGGAGGATTCGGGTTCTCAGCCAGCCTCAGCTACTTAGTGAGGCCTCCGCAACTTATTGAGACCCTGTTTTGAAATAAAGAATAAAAAACAGGGCTGGGGGTGGAGCTCGGAGGTAGAATGCCCCTGGGTTCAATCCCTAGTACCGCAAAATAAATAAATAAATAAATAACCGACATGACAGAATTTGCAGCAAGTCTAAGATCACGCAGAGAGGAAATGATAAGCCCCACGATAGGAACCCAAGTCCTCGTGAATTTGTGCACAGTGATGGGCAACTTGTCCTGTATCTGATTCTACTATAAACTACTGAAAACCCCTGTGAAATAAAGAAAAGCCTCAGTTAAAAACATGCTTGAAATGTACACAGTTATGTTAAAATAAAATGTCGGCTTCATTAATCATTCAAGGTCTATAGTGCTGGTATCATGTGTTAGTATTAATAGTGCTCTATTTAAAATTCAGAAGCACAGCATATTCTTCACTTTTTCCTTCTCTGTTTTAGAAAACATAATGCACCTTAAAACTATTCAAAATATACATAATTTACCAATATTTTAAATGTATGTTTATTTCACAAAATACATCCTGCTACATTACTGAACTGAGAAAAGGGGTAGAGACAAAAAAGCACCAGAATTCTACCATGCAGGTATGAGCACTGTGCATATATTCATATTATACATTATTTACATTCATATATTTTACATATTGACATATGCCTCACAACTCTATAGTTTAATTAGTTAAAATTTTGTTTAAAAATGTTTGGACTATGCACTATCTCCATGTTAATTTATTTTTAAAATGGTTTCCAGTCACAAGTTATACTTTTTCATATTTATTTTAATGACTAAATTAATCCATTGTTTGAGCTGCATGTCAATATAAATACTTTAGTCCATGAATTAGTTTGAAGTAGAACTTTTCTTTTCGAGTGCCCTAATGCCCTTTTCTGATTGTGTGTTCAAAGATGTATTAGCTTCATCCAAAAAATCGAGTAACATTTTCTCTTTATTCCCTTAAAGAATTTTTGCATAGTATTTCCTTAAATGTTTGTATAAATGTTTCTGTAAAAATATCTGGCTCTTTCAGTGCTCAGCAGAATGGAATGAGCTCATTATAGCCTACTCCTCCTACTGATTAAAACTAAAATCTCTGGGGCTGGGAATGGAGCTCAGTGGTAGAGTGCCTAGTAGGGGAGAGGCCCTGGGTCCAATCTCCAGTACTAAAGAAAAATAAAACTAAAATACTAAAATTTTTGGACAAAACACCAAAAGTCACTGCTTAAGAATTCTGAAGCAGGAAGTCAAGAAGAAATTCATAGAGAGAGCTTCTCAGGTGTTTTTGTTGTTGTTGTTGTTTTATTTTTTAAACTGTTTTCTCTCAGAGTTTTGCCCTGAGGTTGAGAAGCAGGCACCGTGCTGTTTGATAATATGGGTATCAACAATTCTGGGAGAAACCTCCTTCTCTCTTGCCAGAAGTTCAGGAAAATGAGCCACTGAAGGGTCAAGAGTGTGACAGGAAATTTCCCCTCTGTTCTGTGTCCTGACTGTTCCTAAAGCTAGACCCCAGCCCTTGAGCTGTGGCAAAAGCAGCAGGCAGCCGGACATGGTGGCACATGCTTGTAATCCCAGTACTAATCTCAGCGAGGCTGAGACAGGAGGATCACAGGTTCACGGCCAGCCTCAGCTACTTAGTGAGGCCCTCAGCAACTTAGTGAGACCCTGTTTCAAATAAAGAATAAGAAATAGGGCGGGGGTGTAGCTCTGAGGTAGAATTCCCCGGGGTTCAATCCTCAGTACCGCCAAAAAAAAAATAAATAAATAAAAAGCTGCATGCAACTAAAACTCCAAGAGAAACCTAATCTTCTGACCAGAAGAATTGACATAAAGACCCTATGTACTTAACAATACCCAAGAAATTTCCACTATTCTCATCCTCTCTCTCTCTCTCTCTCTCCCTCTCTCTCTCTCTCTCTCTCTCTTTCTCCCCCATAGAATCATGTGGCCTCTATTTGTCAAGTTACTAATGAAGCAGCAGTAAGAGAAATTCTAGCCAATTCAATAAAGTAAAACAAATCATAGAGACTGGAAAGTAAAAAAGTTGTACATCCATAAATGACATGATTTTTTATCTAGAAAACTCACAAGGAATCTATAAAACAGTTCTTACACATAATGGCTGAGGTTAACAAGGTATTAAGATGCAACGTCAGCATGCACAAGTAAATACCACTTCTACATACTGGTAAAGAGCAATCATAGACAACATTTATTATAGGACCAAAGAAACATGATATACTTGTATATATCATGAAACACATTTATGTATATCATAAAAACATCTGCATGATCTTTATAAAAATAATACAATGATAAAAATAATCAACCCAAGAATATCTAAGTAATGAGAAGATGTTGAATTTCTCAGATTGATTTACAGAATAAATGCAGTCCCAATAAAAAATAACAGTGGATTTTTTGTAAACATTAACAAGCTGATTCAGAAGGTTTATGAAAATGCAAAAGAAATAGAAATGTTTAAATCATTTTAAGAAAATAAATTTGGAAGGCTCATAGTATATTAATTTCAATGCTTATAAAATTACAATAATTATGCTAAAGGTCTGGACATAAGGATCAATGAAACAGAATAGAGAGCTCAAAACAGATTTATATGATTATGTTCAATTACTTGTTTTATATATATATATATATATATATATATATATATATACATACATACATATATATTAGATTAGTGGTCAAAAAACAACTAAATAGAAACATCTTTAGAAGGCTGGAACCAATATGTTTTTGCCAAAGGGCTCTGTGTACATACTGGAAAGTGTCTTCAATATTAAGTCAGACAATTGGCAACTGTATTTTAGCTTTCATTTAGTACTTGTACAAAGCCTCCAATTAACCAGAGGTGGGATCTTAGAACCTTCCCAGGTAGCTTGAGCACTACCCTAGGCAGACCCAGACCTTTGAAATTCTCAGGAAGGTGTCAGAACTTTTCAAAGGCTTCTATAGTGATTTTATTCCTCAGCATTTCCTTTTGAGATTTTTGTTTGGCTGGTTTTTTTTTCAAGTCTATTGTCTTCTCCAATTATTTACTTCCTTGGGCAGCCAGGATGCATAATAATTGCCTCTGATTGTAATTGTCTTTCACAAATGTCCCTAAGGAAAGTGAGCTCTAGTAAGGTCTTGGAAGGAACCAGAAGCATCAGGTAATGATGATTCTGTGAATGGAGCGATGAAGGAGTCTCCATCCCTCTGCCCCCTTAAGTGCCCCCAGTCTGTGGTCAAAACCATGACTGTAGATTTTGATTTTTATGGCTATCCCAAAGCTTGGGAGAAGAACAGAAAAATTAGAACTAACGAAAAGGCCACAAAGCTCACCTGTTCTCAATGAGATTTGGCCTTTCTGTATTTTTAACAAATGCTTCCTGGATTGCTATAAGCCTTTAGTTAGCTTAGTGAATACTGAAAAAGTTGATTCTGAATGTTTTTTGCCTTTGTTTTCACTGCTTTAATGGGAGAAAGAGTTTGATAAAGTATATCGTCCACCATTCTCTTTGATGTCACTACTCCTTTTATCTCTATCACATTGATCAGGTTTATTTTTCTTTTTCTCTTTTTTTATTACCTGTATAATGGAAATTTCAGGAGTTACATCCTGGGTGGTTTTGAGGATGAATTGAGAACATACTTAGAATTTCTTTTTATTATCTCTAGACAATAAAATGTAATTCTCTTTGTTTCCTCATTTTGAAATTTTATTTTAATGACATATAGACATCAGAGAAATATATTATTTCCTTATCAAGTAGCTTATTTAAGAAACCTGAATTTAAATACAAACTTTACACTTGCTAATATTTTCTACCATTTTCTTCCAAGGTCAGATTTTAAAGTTAATGCAGATCTTCCTAGAAGAATTATTCTATAGTTATAATAGATCTTAGATACTCCTCACTTTTTCTTTTTAGATTTCTTTTGTGCAATGATTGATTGTGGTCCTAATAGCTATAATATAAAGTACTTGGTTATGATGCACACAAACATCTCAGTAGTAGCATATAAATAATTTATGGAAAAACAGAAACTCCTTCCAATGAGCATTTTAAATTTCTCTTCCATCCTCTTATACACCACTACTCACAGATAATTATTGTTCTTTCCAGAGACCATACACATGTTCATCATGTAGCCATGTCCCTGGGTAGGTAGCAAATTTTCAGTAGGATGGACAAAGGTTTATCTACAGATTGGTCGTGCCTCCTGTCTCAATCTATGGTATATTTAATAGTTGATATTGACCTTGAGATCTTCCATTAGAAAATGGAAGAAATTTCCCAAAGAAAATAATTCCCAGCAGAAAATTGTGGTTTAACATTCCTTCCCAAGGAAATAAATTATAGGCAAGAAAAAAATCACTCTGGGTACTTTTTTCTTTTTCCTTTTCTAGGGCTCCTGAATAGAAACAAGTTCTAACTCTGAGGCATAGTAATCAGTAATCTGACATTCGCTTCTCACTTGTTTTTTTTTAAATTGCCTTTAATAGTTGATCTTAATTGAAAAAATAATTATGCTTTCTGATAATGGGACTGTGTTTGTACTATTTTGATTTCCTTGCATAGATTTGCTTTAACAAAATTATATTCTATTTACCATACTAGATAAGCAAAATAAAATTTGTGCTTCTTAAAATTTTGGAAACCATATGCTTTATAATTTTTCTACTATCAAAGGAAGAGAGATCACCATTCAATGCATAAAATATTGAACTATTTTTCCCTAATGCAAAGTGATATTGAACTTTTAAGGAACAATTTCTCTGAAATATCAAACTGATAATCTCATATAAATTTAGGGGAATCTGGAGTGCAGGGATTAGAAAACTTCAGAGGAAAGAGTGTCTAGAGATTGCTTAACGTAGAGTTGATCATTACATTTGTGACTGTTACTATATGACTTTCAATAAAGGAGAACTGTGTCCAGTGGACTGACTTTCAAATGTCTGTGTTCTGTTGAGTAGTGGTGACTCATCAATTCCAGTTAGCTTATAATCATTTCTGGTGGTCAGGTCTTCCTATGTCCAAAGAGTCATCAGTATTTTCCTTTCTTGAATCGGGAGTATAGAAACAGTTTAGACCCTAATAGTCAATTGATAAAATCATAAATGGCCTGATACTTTGATCTAGCCCTGGTAGTGTAGTAAATTGGGCTGAAGCAAATTTTAGAGATTATATATTTATTAACTATAAGAATTCTAAAAATGTAATTGGTATCTCATTATTAGTGTCTCAATACTCTTGGACAATCTTTCACCTAGTTCTGTACAGTTCTGTTCTGTTTCTTTAAGGAATAGAATATGCCCACTATTGGGAGAATAGGTTCTCTGCTCAAAAATTTCTTGCCCCTGCCATTTACTAGTCTGTCTGAAACTAAAGACTAAATGCTGGAAGGATTAAAGTCCAATAAATGATATTTTTTGTCCTTTTAAGTTTGCAAATTATTACATTGGCTTAGCAAGTCAAGAACATGGGAAGAGGGAGAAGCAGACTTTGAACACAGTTTCTGTTAAGATATCTCCACATAGCTACATAAAGAAAATATTTATAGAAAGGAATAGAATCAGCATCGTGAATGTTCTTGGAGCTTCAATATGGTATAGCTTTGTCTAATAAACTCAGTTATGACTAATATAGGCAGAAGTCAACTTTAAAATGTTTGTGTTTTCTAAGAAATCATTTTTACAAATGCCTTTTTTAAGCTGTAGTTTACTATTCCATAAAAATCATGGGTGGATTAATCTTTGGGATTGCAGGCAACAGCCACAACTTTATTTAAACTCTAATATACTTGAGGTGCTATAGCTATAGCATTATTTCACTTATTTATAACTGCTATTGGAAAATGGTTTCTATTTGAAACAGCATTTTTGAGTTACATATCATGAAGCTAGGAACATTGCCCAATACTTAGAATTTAATAACAGTGAAAGCATTGCACATCAGAATTTGTGTGATACAGCTAAAGTAGTACTTGGCAAAATATGAGGTCTTCAATTGTCAGAAAACAAGAATGTGTGGAAGCAAATGAACTCCTACCTCCACTTGCAATTGGATGGAGCACCAATACTGTATAATTTTCTTCTTTGTAATGACCAGAGACAGTGGAAAGAGCCTCCAATGGGCTAATGAAATAGTTATGCAATGTCCAAATTTTCTTTTTCAAATATTGATTCCAGTGGACCTGAAAATTATTAGAGTATACAGTTACCTAAGGACATTTGTGAAATTAATGATTTTTCATCCTGATATGGTAGCACACACTTGTAATCTGGTACTTGGGAAGCTGAAACAAGAGGATTGTAGGTTCGAGGCCAGCCTCAGCAAATTAGTGAGACTCTGTTCCAAAATAAAAAACAAAATAGGACTGGGGGTTTAGTTCAAAGGTAGAATGCCCCTGGGTTCAATCCCCTTTACCATGAAAATAAATAAATAAATAAATAAATAAATAAATAAATAAATATTAAATAAATAGATTTTTAACTCTAATGGCCTGAGGTGTTGAGTGTATTGGTTTGAGTTGATAATACATTTTAACAAAAAACCTCGACTGATTTGGACTAAAACTTTAAGAAATATGTGTATAATTATACAGTATGAATAGGCTAATCATGTCTATAATGATCTAATCTGAGAGAAAAAAATGGAATTTGGGATGGGTGGCAAGTTTTCTCATCCCCAAAATAAGATATACATTTTGCTTCAATCTGAGGTTCAGTAAACATTAAGTAAAAAACTATTTATTGTTGAGTATTCTATGCCTGAGTTTATGGCTTCCCAGAATTTAGGTGAAGCAGATTGAGTAGATTTTTCAGAATTAGCGTGCCATTTTGGATATTATCTAGACAGCTTGATGATGAAAAGAAAAGGTATTAAGATAACACACATTTTTACCACCTTCCTCTCTAACAATTGTTAACATAAAGGATTAACAAAAGATCAATCCTGCCTCTGATCTTCTATCTAAATTTCACCCAAATTCACATCTATTGACTCACCAAGTAATATTCTTCAAGGTAAGAGGTGCAATTATTGTGATTTATTATCTCAGGGATAATGTTAGCAGAAAGAAAGAACATGTTCACATTAAATCAGAATGCAAAGTGAATTTTCTATTTTGAATTTTAAAAAAATCCTTCAGACCTTTTACTTAAGAAAAAAATAAAGTTGGAAAGATTTAATTTTATCTCAGAAGTCTGAAGGACAAATAATTAAGCTCAATTCGAAAGGGCTTGAATTCCATATAAACAACTAACATAAGAAGCTGAAAAAATATTCTTAATATAGCATTATATAAGACTCTTACTTTCAATCTAGAAGTATGTAATTAAATATCAGATCTAAAATTATTAAAAGCTTACCACCTTTCCAGAAGCCCCCAATTCTGCTTTTTATTATGATTATTATTTTTTGCTTGTTTGTTTTTATTTTTACCTCACTCTGTATGAAACTTCCATATAACAATGCTTTGTATTAAAAAAAAATGACTTCCTTATGGTCCAGTTCTTGTTTAAAATTTTTTTGGAGGGATCGCTTTTGATGTTGTATACTGTTTAGGACATTGGGATTATTTATGGTCCATGTTGAAGTTGGAGGAAATTTTCTTTGTATATATTTGGAGCATGAATATTAAGGAAAGAAGATCTTAGATTACTCTTCCATCTTGGAAAGACAGTTATAAAGGGTTGACTAACTTCAAGACTCTCCAGGGCACGTGGAGATTCATGCAGGACCTCACCCTTCCTACACTGATTCCTACCACTTTTCCTAACCACCAAGCCCCGCCCCAGGCCTCTGTTTATTAGGGGATTCCTCTATTTTCCAAATACTCTACAATCAAATTGATTTCTTACAACAAAGTTTTATATATATATATATGTGTGTGTGTGTGGTACTGGGGGTTTACCCAGGGGTACTGTACCTCTGAGTTATATCCCATGCCTTTTTTATTTTGAAACAGGGTCTCACTAAGTTACAAATTACCACACTGTCCTCAAACCTGCAATCCTCCTGTCTCAGCCTCCCAAGTACTGAGATTATAGGCATGGGCCACCCTGCCCATTATGCTTTATATAATTTTGATGAGGCAATGTTAACTCTTGGAAATCTATTTTCAGAATTCTTGATACTCCTCCCTTCAGTGATTAGATCTAGGATTTTCTCTCCAGTAGATACTCAGTTCTCATTAGTAGTAAATGATCTCTTGTGTGGTTATTTCTCTGGTCAAAGATAATTTGATTGTAGTTACTAGACTCTAGCTAATGGTGTTTACTAATCTGTTTGTTGCAAGTGATAAACCAAGGGAAATAATGCTGACAGAAAGATATCAGCACAAATTATAAGAAGCCAATGTACCATACCATCCAGCCTTAGTTGTTTTTCTTTTCTCTTAATAGAGGAGGAAAATGCACTAATACAGCGTAAGCCGCAGTTGATCTCTGAACATGTTACAGAGCTTTAGTTCACCACACATCATGCACATTCTATCGGATAAAATTCACTGCCACCACTTGAGGTGGATTAGTATTTACACATGAATTAGCAACTAGAATTGGAGGGAAAGGAAGTGAGTCTAAGACCAGCTTTCCAAGGACTGCTAATAGACAAGCTTTGCTGCACCTTTCTCAGTCATCTGGAAATATTGAACAATAACAAGCATACCGTCCAAAGCTCCCCTCCTCTCCAATTAAAGTCTTGGCCCTTTTAAGTCTGAATAATTAAAATAAAGGCTCAAATTGGCCTGATGTGTTTTACATTGGTTATCATAGCATACGAGGCCCAATATAAATGCTGCCAACCATAGGAGGGGAAGCGAGTCTCAGAAGTTGAATAGACATCATGTTATCTGCAATGCATTTCTAAAAAATAAATAAAAAAAAACAGAAACTTCACAAATTGTATTACTGTGGGGGAATAAAAGTAGTAATTCAGTCCATTATGAAACATGAAAAATACCTTTTGTATACAAGCTTTAGAATTTAATGTATACTTCCATGTCTGGAATGGAAGAAGCATCCATGGTTATTAAGACTTCAGATTCAGAATAGAAGACTCCAAAACAAACCCACACACCTACAGCCAATTGATTTTTGACAAAGGGGCTAAAAACACCCACTGGAAAAAGGATAGCCTCTTCAACAAATGGTGCTGGCAAAACTGGCTAACCATATGCAGAAAAATAGAAATAAACCCCACTTTCTCACCCTGCACCAGAGTCAACTCCAGATGTATCAAAGACCTAGAAATCAGACCAGAGACCTTGCAGCTACTCAAAGAGGGCATAGGCCCAACACTTCAACACATAGGCACAGGTAAAGACTTCCTCAACAAGACCCCAAAGGCACAGGAAACTAAAATGTGGATCAATACGTGGGATTGCATTAAACTAAAGAGCTATTGTGCAGCAAAGGAAACAATCAAGAAACTCAACAGAGTTTGCCAGCTACTCCTCTGATAGAGGACTCATATCTTGAATATACAGAGAACTTAAAAAAATCACCACAAAATAAAACAAATAACCCAATCAAAAAATGGGCAAGTGAACTAAATAGACACTTCACAGAAGAAGAAATACAAATGGCCCATAAATGTATGAAAAAAATGTTCAACTTCATTAGCAATGAGAGAGATGCAAATCAAAACTACCCTGAGATTTCACCTAACCCCAATTAGAATGGCAATCGTTAAAAATACAAGTGACAACAAATGCTGGCAAGGATATAGAGAAGTAGGAACTCTACTACACTGTTGGTGGGATTGCAAATTAGTGTAACCACTTTGGAAAACAGTGTGGATGATCCTCAGAAGAATGGGAATGAACCTATGACCCAGCAATACCACTTCTAGGCATCTACCCAAAAGGACTGAAACCAAACTACCAGACTAATCCATGTGTATCTATGTTTATAGCTACACTATTCACAATTGCCAAACTTTGGAACCAGCCAAGGTGTCCATCGACAGATGAATGGATCACAAAACTATGGGATATGTACACAATGGAATTTTACGCGGCCACAAAGAAGAACAAAATTACATCATTTGCAGGGAAATGGAGGGCACTGGAGAACATTATGCTAAGTGAAATTAGTAAGTAACTAAGAGTGAAAAGTCGGATGTCTCCCCTAATATGTGGAAGCTAGATAGAATGGGACTTATAAGGGACTCCCAACAAAGAAGAAGAAAACTTTAGATGAACAAAGAAGGTGACCTAACTGAGGGAGTTGGGAGGGGGGTGCAGGGAAACACACTATAGCACATGATGTACATACACAAACTTATAAGACTCAATCACTATGCGGAGCACGAAAGGGAGGGAAGCGGGAAGGAATAGGGTGGGATTTGAGGGAGGGCTAAATGAGCAATGTGTGCATGTATGATGTTGCTACCCTGATATGTATCAAAATGTAAAATTACAATGCATCAATAAATGAATAAAAAAAAGACTTCAGATTACACTTGACTCAGTAGGAATGTACACAGTTATACAGCACCATTAGCTTTTGTTTCTTTTTGTCCTCTCCCAAACCAGTGCCTGCTTCCAGAATAACAATCTTCTATATGAAAAGATGCTAGATATGCAGACCAGGTTTAATATATGGTCTATTAACGACCTCTCGTGTGGCTTGGGGCAAACGTTATGTGAGTGTGCAGTCATTCATGCTTCAGTGCCTATCTTCCTCATCTTTTTTCATCTTTAGCATGGAAAATTAGGAGCAACCTTGTACAATATATTTTACTGTACTGATTTAACAATATATCCATTTCTAGGTTCTTAGCATTATACCTAAAACATCAAAGGTACCCCTACATATTAGTATCTTTAATATTCTTCTGTTCTTCTTTCCTTATTTTAATTTAACCTTTAAAATGAATGAAAATATTCATAGACTTTGTTAAGTTTATTTATGGCATCTTTAAATGAAAATGTCTTTTATTGCCTAACAGTTAATAACATTTTCTGCAAATAGTTTCTATCCCCAAGTTGCTGAATGGGTTCATCTATGCTTGTTGTCATTTAAACTAGTAAAGAATGTCATATTTTTACATTAAAGTTTTCCCTGACTCTTAAGATCACAAGGAGACTTCTAAATCTAGCTAGGGTTGGATGACAGGCATGATATATGTTTTAAAGAAAAGTGTTTAACTGGGCATGGTGGCCCATGCCTGTAATCCCAGTACTTCAGAGGTTGAGACAAGAAGATCACAGGTTCAAAGTCAGCCTGAGCAACTTAGTGAGGCCCTCAGCAACTTAGTGAGACCCTGTTTCAAAATAAAAAATAAAATAGGCTGGGGGTGTAGCTCAGAGGTAGAACACCCTTGGTTCAATCCCCAGTACCAAAAAAATGTGTTTGAATATATAACACAAGGACTCAAAAATAGCATGTCTTATACCTTGGTACAAAATGTATTTGTAATAATGCTGATGTGAATGCTATGGCATTTGACTTATAATGAGCATATGATCAATGATTACATTGAATGGTTGCAGTGGGTAAGACACTGTGCTAGATTCTCAAGTATCTAATTTGATTCTCACGGCCATCCTATAAGTTGGGCATTACATCAATTTCAAAGACGAAGTAATATTTCTGGCAAGAGTAGCAAATTTATATTATAGCTGAAGTATGTGGAAGATTTCAGAGATAAATGGTCTAATTCCATAAGCTATGCTTTCCCTGCTGAACCATATGACCTGCTATTGATAAAAGGATCTTGCTTTATTTAAATCATATAAAAGAGGCTGTGTCTCCCTATTATTATGTTCCTAGAACATAGCATAGTTCCAGGCATGTAGGACATCTATTCGCTAGTTTTGGTGTTTGGGGATGAATGAATACTGAATGTACCATTTTATCTCCTGCATCTATCATAGGGTTTTGTATGTCATGAATGATCAATAGCTATGCTCTGAAATATTAATCATAGTGAGAAAATTCTTAACTCACCACATTAATTGAAATATGGAGATAAGTCATATGGCAGTACTGAAGGAAACAACTCCAGGTCAAATTCTGGTTCAGTCTCCTCTTGTTGCAGACAGGTCCCTCCACTGTCTGTGTCAGACGGTTCAAGCAGAACTTGCAGGCACAATGTCAAGGGGGCTGCTGTCTTCTGAAGCAGAACATGAGGGTTTCCTTCTATTTGGAACATCTTGGTGACATGTCTCAATAAATAATAATTATAAACATGTAAACTTATGAACACTTCCATTTTTTCTAGTAAGAATTTCATGCAACAATTATATTTACACTTGTTTTTTCCATTTATCACATACTTTATAATTACATACTAATCTTAAGTGCAACTTACATTGAAATACTTTCCTCTCTATGGCTGGCTCCACTTATTGTGTGTGTGTGCGTGCGTGTGTGTGTGTGTGTGTGTGTGTGTGTCTTTATGTGTGTAAGTGGTGACTGAACCCAGGGGTAGGTGTTCTACCACTGAGCTATACCCCCAGCCTTTCTTGTTTTTTATTTTGGGATAGATTCTCTTGAAGTTTCCCAAGTGGCCCCATACTTGTTCTCCTCCTGCCTCGGTCTCCTGAAAAGCTAGTATTGCAGGTGTGTTACCACCACTTTCCTGGCCGTATTTCCCATTTTTAATAATCTGATGTTTATGAAAAATGTACCAAAGAGCCTAAACTTATTAGAGTAGAATTAATCTGTAGGCAATAACCAAGTTAGAAGTATAGCAATCATGTCTGACATCTGTCTTTCTCAGTAGTGGTAGCAATCATGTCTGACATCTGTCTTTCTCAGTAGTGGAAACTCTTTCTTAGCATGAAGACTTACAAAAAATATTGACTCTGAATCATGTGTCATAAAAAGATTTTATTTCTACATTCCATTTTGTGGAATCACTACTAACTTCGAAATCATCATAGAATTGGTTTGTGGCATAGTGAGAATATATTAACTTTTATAAATTTACCCATTTTATAGAAAAATTACAAGATGTGGCATCTTTATATGTTTCAAACTTCAGCATTTAGTGTTAAGTTTTATGTAATTCTGTCCACATTAGAGAAACTGCTAAGTGACAAAAATTTGAGAACATATAAAATAAAATGATCAGAGTCTGTTTTGACTAACACATTTGTTATATTATAGAAACATCTAGAAGAGGTTACAACAGTAGTTGCTTTGGAAGATGGAGTTATCATCCTGGTTATGGGTAATCTTGAATCTGTTAATAACATTATAAACATTAAGAGTTTTCAGATACTTAACAGAATGTCCAATGCTCCTTCATTTTTTACTTTCCTTAATTTGTGGTCTCTATTTTCTCTTATTTTCATACTTTCTGTTTCAAGTGTTCAACATTGATTTTTTTGCTATTATGTTTCTCTTTTCTAACATTTTTTCCCCTTAACTCTCCAACATCTCTTCTTTAATAATTTTCTTCTTGCTCTAACTTGTTTCTGTAAATTAGAAGAAAATGGCTGCTTCTTTAAAATTGCTGCAGTTATGTAAGATAATAATATTCCTAGTACAAATAACAATGCAGTAAAAAAATAACTGGAATTTGGAGGCCTACTGGGCATTAGACATGGTAGCAAACCATGCATGTTTTTACATGTGTATCTTATTTCAATCTCAGGCAGAAGTAGAGATGATGACTGTCCCCCTTTCTCAAATGAGAAAACTGAAACATATATCACCACGTGTAACATGTCCTACTATGCTCTGCGCAGTCCTGGGGAGTGCCACTCATAAACATTAACATGTATAATAATGCAACTCCAGCTGCACTTCAGTTCTGCCTCCAGAGGCAGACATGATCATCTACCATGATATATGAAACAGAGTGCAGGGTTTGGGAGGGAGCAGTCTGTGAAGCAGGATTTACCCTGATGCCAATGCTAGCTCTTCCACCTACAAAGCATGACCTGCGACGGACTAGCTCAGCCGGAGAGCATTGAGACCGACGGGACAGGGATCTCGGAAGGTGGGCAAGGAGTCGGCGATGAGTGACAAACAGACACAACTCAAGGAGGTTGCATCTGAGTGTATTTTGCAAAGCTTTAGGCAAGGATTTTATACACAATGATTAGGGAAACAAAATACATCATCAGCTGATTGTTCATGCTTGTGGTTTATACAATCTTAATGTTTTTTAAAAAATAACAGTGCAAAGCTATG
>PVJS01003944.1:0-72180 GCA_004027185.1 Glis glis | reverse complement strand
GCAGGCTCTCATCAGGAGAAAGCAGGCACTGGGGGTCAGAGACCACTCTCGTCGGGAGAAAGTGGGCACAGGAGGTCAAAGCAGGCTCTCGTCAGGAGAAAACGGTCACTGGGGCATCAGAGTAGCCTCTCGTCAGGAGAAAGCGGGCACTGGGGGGTCAAAGCAGGCTCTCTTCTGAGAAAGTGGGCACTGGGGGTCAAAGCAGGCTCTCGTCAGGAGAAAACGGTCACTGGGGGGTCAGAGCAGGCTCTCGTCAGGAGAAAGTGGGCACTGGGGTCAGAGCAGGCTCTCATATGGTAAAAGTGGGCACTGGGGTCAGAGCAGGCTCTTGTCAGGTGAATGTGGGCTCTGGGATTGTGAGCAGGCTGTGGTGAGGTAAATGTGAGCCCCGGGGGTCAGAGCAAGCTCTTGTCAGAGGAGTCAGAGTGGGCTCCTCTAAGGCAGCCACCTGTCACCTGGTTCTCCCAGTGCTAGGGGCCAGGATCACCTGCCTGGAGGCAGGGTATGTGGCCTGGGTGGAGCCATGCTCCATGTTTCTGGAAGAATCCTTGCTTCACAGCGGGCAGAGCTAGGGTTTCACAGAGCAGGGAAGGCAGGAAGTGAACTTACTACAGACTCGGGGTTCCCAAACGCAGGAATGTGCCCTTGTCAGTAGGAATTGTGGGTCAGAGGCAGTGGCACCTTTCTTATCTGGGCTGCCCAGAATGGCTCTGTGGGGCCATTCCCAAACTGACCCCTTCTCACTTCACACACCTGCCCCCAGCCAGGAAGGGATCCTGCTGCACTCCCTGCTCATGCTGTAGCCTCTTCCGCTGGGTTCTGACATAGGAGGATGCCCTGCTGGTCCCTGGAGTGACTTCTGTTCACTGTCCACTGTGTTAGCAGAACGAGCCTGAGGAGGCTGAGAACCATGTTCTAGTGCAGCCCATGAGACTCTGGGAAGACCCGGGCCAGGCCAGGCTGCCACCCTGAGCAGCCCCAGGCTGAGTTTGCCAGGCACTGCAGGCCGAGTCCCTCTGCTGCTGGCTTAGCAGCAAATACCTCACGTACCAGGTCTCCTCATCACCTCAGCTTTGCTGGTAAACAGCCCCATGGTTCTGACTCAGCCTCCCAAGAGGGAGAGTGGACACCACTCCCCATAAACACTCATGACTGGTGGTTAAAGCAGATGTCCCCCAGCTCTGTGGGGTCTCCTGACCAGTGTCCTGTATCCTTTGTCTCTGCGCCTTGAATCCAGCTCCTTTTTATGAATCCTCACTCCTTTTTATGTTTCAAGGAACTCATGGTCCCTGATATATTAGGGGAAAGAAGCAGTGTTCAGTTTTTCAGTTTTCTTTTCTGCCCTGCCCCGGCATAGATCCCTGGAGCTGCCCACAAGGGCTAGAGGGTGGCAGAGCTGCCGCTGGTCAGGGCATAGAGCCATCTTCCTGCAGGGTGGTGGGGTGTGCTCAACCTCCCTGTGGGTGGAACAGCTGCCTCCAGGCATGCCTGCCCTACTTCTGCCTCCAAAGCTGCTTCAGTGTGCCGGGACAGAAGCCATGGGCTCTTGTGAGTCGCAGGGAAGGGACCAGACAGCCCTACACCCCACCTTCTTGCCCCTCCCAGCAGAATCAGGTTCTACCATGGCTTTCAGTGGCCTCATGTGGCCCTGGGCAAGTTCCAAGGTCAGGAAGCTAGGCTTGGTGCCCAAATCACACCCTGCCTTCCCAGTGGTGGCCATTCTTAGGGCAGGAGGCTCCGGCTGTCCTCCCTGGGCTGTGGGGTATGCAGGTACCCAGCAGCCGTGCTGATGTTCTTCCTTTCTGCCTGTCTCCAGGTGACCAGACCCTGCAGCTACAGCAAAAAGTCCCACTTTGACTTTGAGGAGGAAGACGTGGACAAGCTTGAAATTAGGTGAGTGAGAAGTCAGGGCTGGGTTTCCTGCAGGCAGCGATAGGATGAACTCAGCTCTACTGTCTGGTTTTTGTTTGGTTTCTCAAAGTAGGGGCATGGGTAGAAATGAACTTCTGTTTTCTCAGTAACTTTAACACCAGAATGATAGCAGTGCAGTTGAAGTAGCCTATGTTGGAACTGCACAGACATTTGGGTGTTGGGTAGAAAGATATTTAGAAGTGGGCCAACTTGCTTTTATAGCTCTTACAGCCTCTAAGAGGGGAAGGTGGGAAGACTTATATCTCGGCGCCTGTGAGGCTTCATCCATGACTGCCCCAGGTCATGGCTCTGCGCACTGGCACTCGGTGACCGCAGCTGATTGAGGTATCATTCTAAAACCCTCAGGGCACAACCCGTACTTGTCACCCTTAAAGATCTAGATCAGTTTTAGAACCCATTGGGGCTGTCCACAGCAGCACTGGCCTGAGGGAATCCCGCTGGAAGCTGCAGGTCTGTCCCCGCTGTGCAGGATCCCACACATGTGCCTGAGGCTCTGCCTCTTTGCCAACCCCCTCTACTCCTGCCCCACAGCCTACCTGGGACCTACCTACTTCCATCTAGGCTGTTTGGAAACACTCTGGCCACCAGATGGTCAGGCTCCCACCAGGGACAGCACCCCTGGGATGGGGAACACCAGCTCCTCCCCATCCCCAGATGCATACCTGTTCCCAGTGGAGCATCCATTTATTTATTTATGGTACTGGGGCTTTAACCCAGGGACATTCTACCTCTTAGCTACACCCCTAGACCTTTTTAAATTTTTTGTTTTGAAACAGAGTCTTGCTAAGTTGCTGAGGCTGGGCCAACTGCCCCCCAGACCCAGGCTCAGGGCTTGGCTCCCCCACCTGCATGTCTCTGCCCCACAGCCACAGCCTAGTTTGCTGCACTTAGTGTACATAGGTCTTCATGAGGCTGACTTCAGGAACTGGGGCATTGTTCCCAGCCCTCCTGGGAGGCAGCTGTGCGATGCTCTGCCGGGGCTACACGCTACACGCTCCAGCAAGGTCTGAGTGCTGCTTGTCTCTTTCAGAGTCGACCTGTGGAATGCCAGCAACCTGAAGTTTGGAGACGAATTTCTGGGGGAACTGAGGATTCCACTCAAGGTGCTGCGGCAGTCCAGCTCCTATGAGGCATGGTAGGTGACTGCACCTCTGAGGGACAGAGTTGAGCCATAAAAGTAAACAAGGCCAACCCCAAGCCGCCAGAAGGAAAGGTGTCCAGCCATGTGTGGCCCCTGGCCCCCAGCACCACCTGCTCTTATTCTGCACATAGTTCTGACTCACTCCAGTTTGTGGTCAAGCTTCTGCTCTTACAGCAGGTGGGGGGTCAAGTGAGGAGAGGTGATAGGCTATCACACTGAGACCAGCGGAGTGATGCTGAGCCCTAAGACAAAGAACAGAAACATGTGAGAAGCAGGCCTAAAACTGACGGAGCCTTGGCCTGCTTCCTGGAGGGTGCATGGCCGCTTGGCTCAGTGGCTGTCTGTGCCAAGGCTGGCCTCACAGTCTCCTCGGGCCTTGGCAGCATCGCCATGGAGGACCATTTGTGGGATTGGAGCCGCAGCTTGGCTGTGCCTTGGAACCTGCTCAGGCTCACACCTAAGCTGCTCTGCATGCCACCTTGCCTTTATTTCTGATTTTCTCTAAATGGTTTGCACTTAATGTAGGGACCATGCATTTATTTTGTGACTAGTTCACACATTTCCTTCGAGACACAGGTGCACAAGAATCAGGTGTCCCATTGATGACCTGGTGCGCTGTGAGCCCTATATGTGCACTTGAAGCAGTCTTCACACCAGGAAACTGCCTCTGGCTCAGGAGGGAGGTGCCAGCACAGGCCTGGCCAGTTAGATCTGGGTTCCCTCTTCTGCTGAGCAGGGCTGGCCGTCGTCAGGGATGGCCACCTAAACCCACCAAAGATCAGTGAACCAGGTGCCTTGGATGCAGGTTCTGCCCTCATCCAATCTCAGGCGGCCTGGCCAGGAATGTTTAGGCAGAGAGGGGTGACCAGTCTGGACAGAACAAAGTAGGAGAGTTCTGCTCAGAAGCCACTGCACAGGCTGCGGGGGTTACATCATGATCTTGTTAGAGTGCTCTGATGGCTGCTCTTGGCCAGAGCTCATGTTCACAGGTGGATGGCCAGCTGTGCAGCCCCTGGCCACTCACCTGCATCTTCCCTGTAGGTTCACTCCTCCCTTCTTCACCCACCCCCCTGCCCATTCCCCCTTATCTTCTGTCTATGGCACTATGTAAACAACCTTAGGTGACCATACCCCCGGGTATCCTGCAAAGGGGCCCTAGAGATCCAGACCCTGAGGCAGGGCACTGGGCTGCTAGAGTCAGAGCTCCCAGGATGCTGCCGCTGCCTTACCTGCAGTCCCTGTGCCTCCAGGTACTTCCTCCAGCCCCGAGACAATGGCAGTAAGAGCCTGAAGCCGGATGAGCTGGGGTCTCTGAGGCTAAACGTGGTTTACACAGAAGACCATGTCTTCTCTTCTGACTACTACAGCCCCCTGCGGGACCTGCTGTTGAAGTCTGCAGATGTGGAGGTATTTGTGAGTCAGGCTCACCCAGCTGGATGCCCTGGACTCCCGTGTCCAGCCTCAGGAGACAGGGTTCTCAGTGGGGAGTCATCTCCCACACACCCTGCACTGGACAGGTTGCTTGGCCCACCCACTATTGGGCTGCACTCACCTGGCCCCTGCCCAAGGACACCTGGAAGCCCCTTTGCCTGCCAGGCACTCAGCCCCCCCACAGCTGGAGCTGGGAACCTGGGTATGGGAACCTGGCTATCAGACTCTCCAATGTGTGCTTGGTGGCACCCCATGTCCTGGTCTGCCCAGGGGCCCCAATGCTGCTGGACTTGGGGTCTGGCAGACTGAGGCACAGGCCCCACCCCTCCAGGGCTCTGCCCGGGCAGTTTTGTGCGTGTGGATGGTTTCGATGTAGATTTTCATGAAATGCGTGTTTTCTGTCTTAGCAAAGAACCATATTGACTATGGTTGTATATGTGACCACAGAGGGGCAGGTGGCCCCCATGCTGTGTCACCCACGAGTGCAGAGGGTCTGGGGTCCTCAGGGGCTGCCCTTAGGGGGGGTCACTCTGAGGGGAAGGAGGTATGGCTTGGGCACTAGCCAGCTCACGTTGTCTCTGCCCAGCCCGTGTCAGCATCCGCAGCCCACATCCTGGGCGAAGTGTGCAGAGAAAAGCAGGAGGCAGCCATCCCGCTGGTGCGGCTCATGCTGCACTACGGCAGGGTCGTGCCCTTCATCAGTGCCATCGCCAGTGCAGAGGTGAAGCGGACCCAGTAAGTGCTGCCCCACCCCAGCCCACCCCACTCAGGGTTCACCCCATACCCTAGCCTTACCCTATTTCTCCCCATGCCCCATGCCCCTGCCCTGCCCCACACCCTGCTCTTTGGCAACCCGCAGTTGCCCCCTCTGTCCCTGGTCCCCTGCCTAGCCCCCTGCCCCACTCAAGCCCCCTACCCTGCCATACCCCTTTACCTGCCCCATGCTCCCTGCCCCACCCTGTACCTCCTACCCCCTCAGCTCCCTGCCCTGCCCTGCCCTGCCCCATCCTCCTCCCCCCACCCCTCCATCACCCCTCCCTCACAGCTGCAGCCTGTACCCCTGGCCCCATGTCCCCTGCCCTGCCGCCCCTTTTCCCACCTCATGCCCCTTCCCCTGCCCCTCAGTGGGACATTGGGCCCTGGGAGACGAGGTGGTCCCTGCAGCAGAAATCACCATCCAAAACCACATTCAAGTGCAGTTTGTGGGTTAGGAGGGTGGGGACTCCCCAGGAACCAGCCAAGTTCAGGGTATCTCACAGACAGGCATACAGGTTCTTGGAGAAAGCTGTTATTCTGGGAGATCTGAGGAGAGGAACTGGGCAGGGGTGAAGGACACCCTGCTTGAGGGACACTCAGCCCTGTCCTGGGAGCTCCAGATTCCCTGGAGAGCCCCTCACAGTGGGGAGGTAGGATGGCCGGGCTACTCCTGGACACCCTGGTGACAGAGTGTGATGTGGTTCGAGTGCCATCCAGGCCGCTTCCCTGCTGAGCCTGGCACTGCCTGAGGTCCAGGCCGCTTCCCTGCTGGGCCTGGGTACTGCCCGAGCTTCCCACCAGGAAGCCTGGATTCCTTGTGAACACTTTCACTGGGACAGAGGACAGCTCTGAGCTGACTGAGGCAGCCTGTGCAGTATGGGAGACCACAGGGATGGGTAATTTCACTCGGAGCCGCGGGCCTTGTCTCCCTAGTCAGACATCAGGAGCCAACCACGGGCACTGTCTCGTCCACTCCTGACGATGGCGCTCAGGGACAGACTCTACCCCCTTGGTGCCTTGAGGAGAGATGGCACCCGATGCTGTTTTCCAGGGACCCCAACACCATCTTCCGAGGAAACTCGCTGACATCCAAGTGCATAGATGAGACCATGAAGCTGGCGGGCATGCATTATCTGCACGTCACCCTGAAGCCCACCATAGAGGAGGTGAGACAGCCCGGAAGGGCCCACAGGTCCGGGCCACCTCAGTGGCAGGGCCAGGGTTCCGTGAGACAGGTGAGGGACAGTGGGTTCACGGGCTGCCCAGCCTCCCACAGGGATCTCATCTCATTGGCGTTTGTGGAGAGGACTTTGTGTATTCCAGAATCTTCCTTACTTTTCTAAATTAAAAAAAAATACTGAAGAAAATCCCTCATTCTGCTAAAGACAGAAGGACATGCAAGACAAACCCAGTTCTTCCCAGGGACACCCTCTTTCTCCACACTCCATGGATCCCCAAGTCCCTGAGCCCTGCAGCCATGGCCTGCACCATCTCTGGGCTGTGGCTGGCCCTGCCTGGGCACTGACTGACGGACACATTCAGGCCCCTTGCTCCCAACAACTCAGGGTCCCTCATGTGACCCTTGTCAGCACATCCTGTCAGACAGCGCTCCCCAGAACAGTTTTGTAAAAAGCAGGCTCTTTGTAAATGTGAGAAAACTTAAAACAGTATTCTGCTTTGGTCTGTGGGCAGAATCATAGCAGCACTTTGAAGCAAACATGTTCTTAAAGCTTTGTGATGCTGAGTTCCATATGAACAGACACAAATCTGTGTCTGTAAGTCCTGCTTACCTGGCTGTGGCTGAGGACTGCCTCCTCCCCAAAACTTGCTGTGACGTCTCACCGGCTCCTCCCAGCAGCCTGAGAAGAGGGGACTGGCTGCCTCCTCACTGCAGGGGCTGGGCCTGGTTCTGGAGGACACTGCAGTCCAGGGCTGGTGAGCTCCCGCTCAATAAGGTCCAAGTACCCTGCCTCACCCCACCCAGAGTCTCATCTTAAATGTTCTTGCAGATATGCCAGAGCCATCGGTCCTGTGAAATTGACCCTGTGAAGCTGAAGGATGGTGAAAACCTTGAGAGCAACATGGTAAGCATCTGCTCTGTTCCGGGCACATTCCAAAGCCATCTGCCTATTGGGGTTCTGCCTGGGACCGTGTGGACCCCGTCTGAGATCTTGGGCCAGGTCAGAACAGTGGGGCACAGAAGCTCTTCCCTGGCCGTAGGCCCTTAGCATAGCCACCACGTCTGTGTGAAACGTCAGCCTGTGGACACTTGTCACCTCTCTGCTCCAGTGGTCGCTCCAGTCCCCCCCACTAGACTTCCCACAAGGGCCACCTGACCAGCAAGCCCTGCCTGCTCCCTCCTGGTGGCAAACACAGGTCCCTAGCCAGATACCTCAGGCTGCTCCCAGTGAGAGCCCTAACCTGGCACTTCATGGCACTTAATCTCTTCTGTGAACTTTTGTGCACAGATGAGGCCCCACTTGTGTCCTACCTTTAAATAAGAGTGCAGATTCTTGCCTTCAAAGGCACATCCTAGTGAATTTCAGCCATTGACTTCCAGAGAAAGAATAGGGACCCTATGTGGTTCCCCAGGAGGTAATCATTTTCACCCCGAGTTAGTGCACATTTTAAAGGGAGATGTCTTTAAACATGGAGGTCTATCTCTGCGGCACAGCCATTCTGCCTGTCCCCTGGGCTTGGCCTGGCGCTTCCCTTGGCCTCAGGGAGCCTGTGTCTAACACCACATTCCATGCAGGAGAGCCTGCGGCAGTACGTGGACCGCATCTTCACCGACATCACCAAGTCTGGGGTGAGCTGCCCCACGGTCATGTGTGACATCTTCTTCTCTCTGCGAGAGGCAGCTGCCACACGCTTCCAAGGTGAGCCCTGGAGGCCCCGGGCATGGACCGCCACCCTGCCGCACTGGGGCCTCCCTGGCCACCGGGGTCCCCAGTCAGTGGAAGGGGCATCAATGCCCTGGCCCGCCTGTCCCGAAAGCTGCCCTTCCCACACTGGCCCAGCAGTCTCTTCTCAGGGTCAGCCACCACGTGGCTCAGGGCCAGGTCCTGAGCGCCACCTTGCTGCCTTCTCAAGATAAGCCCCTGGAGACCCTCTCCCTTCACCTTCTCCCCTTAGGGGAACTGGGAAGGAGGGTTTCCTGGTGACTAGACATTGTTCTCTGGAAACTGCTTCTTGATCACAGGCATCCCCACCTGCACAGAACCCCTTCAACCCACACCCTGCTCACATAGACCTCCCTCAAGTCCCACCCCCCGACCTCCTTGAGCCCCACATCCCCCCATTCCCCATGGACCTTCTAGCACCCTTCGTGCCCACCCCGCATAGACCTCCTGGTGGGCAAGGCAGGGTCGCCCACTGGAGACACAGGTTCAGAGCCGCTTCTCAAGCCAGGCGAGCCCCTTGCTCCCAGGTCCAGCTTCCTGAGGAACTGTGAACCTGGTGGGTGTATCCTGCTGCCCCAGCACAGCCTGTCCCCACCTAGGGGGGATTGGGGGAGGCAGTTCTCAAGAACAAATTGTAAGTAAGGAAATGATAAACTGTCCTCCCACCCCAGAGGAGAGCAAACCACCTAATAGTGAGTCCCCAGGAGGCCTGCTGAGTGAGGGCATCACTAACCCTGGCTGCCAGACCATGCCCATTGTGATGGTAGGGAAAGAGACAGAGAGACGAGCAAGAGACAGAGTGGGGTCCAGGCCAAGGCCTTAGTGGGAACAGCCAGGTTGCAAACCCTCAAGGCTGTGCTGCCTGCCCCACTGAAACAGCTGTGTTGTGTCTGCCGTAGATGACCTGGATGTGAGGTACACTGCTGTGAGCAGCTTCATCTTCCTGAGGTTCTTCGCCCCCGCCATCCTCTCCCCCAACCTCTTCCAGCTAACGCCACACCACACGGTAAGCAAGCCAGCCCCATGGGCCAGCTAGCACTAAACCAGCCATCCCTAAACCAGTCAGCCCATAGGCCGGACAGCACTAAACCAGTCAGCCCCATGGGTTGACCAGTCCTAACCCAGTCAGCCCCATGGGCCAGCCAGTCCTGAACCAGTTGGCCTTGTAGGCTGGCAGTCCTCCTAAAGTAACCAATTCCTATCAGCCAGGCAGGCCTTGAAAACAGCCCACTCTGCCTCTGCAACTCATCCTCCTAAACCAGCCAGCATGCTGGCGAAGAGTGGGTGTGGACGTGCCCTCCCGTCTCTTCCGTCCTGGTGGGTTTAGTGCCCTCTCTACTCTGAAATCTGTATGTTGTTGGGAGATCAGTATTATTTGTGAAAGTAGTTGGATGCTCTGACCAGGGCCTTGGCTGCTGGTCACTATCATTACCCCCCACACACCATGAATAAAGTGGTGTACTGTGGATCCTGTACACGTTATTCATCTGTTTGTGAGTCAGCAAGCATCACGGAACTCGCCATGTGCTGGCCCTCTGGTGGCTGGGATGCTGCCTCCTGGGGCTGACTTATCTGGGAGCGACAGGCCACATGGGCAGATGAACGTGCAGACAGATTGGAAGGAAACTGCCTGGGGTGAGAGAGTCACGCAGTGGCCCACTCACATTTTTATTGCTTACGTCCAACCCTCCAAGGGCCTTGGGGCTCTTGGTGCCCCGTGGTTCTTCTAATTTCAAGATGGCCTGTGGACATCGGCCTAGAGGGCCAAGCCAGAGAGCTGTTCTCTGCCCACTGTGCAGGAGCCCCGGGTCTGCTGAAACGAGGCTTATGGTCTGGGGTGAGATGTAGCTCAGCACCACGGGGACCTTCCTGAATCCTGTGCATGTGCACTATCCAGTCTACTCGAGCGTATGCACATACTTGGCAGCTTTCAGATGAGCCGTTGGTTTTGTCATCTGTGTAACTCTGGGATTGGTCATGACATCTCTTTTCCCGTCTCTGACAGGACCCACAGACATCCAGAACCCTGACGCTTATCTCAAAGACGATTCAGACTCTTGGCAGCTTGTCCAAGGCGAAGTCTGTGAGTCTATTTTCATCTTTCTCTTTTTAGGAACTCTAGTTTTTGCGTATATCTTCAGAAACTAAGTGAAATGGTTCACACATAGGAAAGGGCAGATAGTCAACAAAGTTACAAGGATAAAGGGCGTGATAAAAACCAGTACCCACCCACACCAAGCAGCTGGAGATGCGGGGCCTCCCCACAGCTTCTGCATTTCCCAGCGCCTCTGCCCTTTGGGAGTGCACGCAGTGTGTTGCTCACGCAGCCGGCAGGCGCCAGTTCACCTGACTCCTGTCAGCGGACTTGGAAGGAGGCCGGGCCTCCTTAGTGTTTGCCATAAGTCACCTTACTCATGGTCCCCAGCTGCAGCGCAGGCAAGTCACCTTGACCTTGGACATCCCAGGACGTTCATGCCCAGTGCGCCTAGGGGTGGCCAATGGCCAGCAGGTCTGTCCACTTACAGCCTCTGCTCCTGGGCAGCAGGAGGCTGAGCCCACTCACCCTTTTGGTGAGAATTTTCCCTTCATCTTCACTCACCTCAAACCAGGTTTTGGTACTGGAGGGCCAGGGTGGCCCTGAGGGTCAGCCCAGGCCTCCTGCTCCCAGGGCCTCATCCTGTTTCCCCAAGAGCAAGCCTTGTGACTCACGGCTGGAGGAGGCTGACTGCCCACGCTCACAGAACCAGCGGGGGTGTCCTGGCTCCATATAGGGACTATCCAGGGCGGGATGAATGAGTCTGAAGGGGCCCCTCCCCATCTCCTCATCTCTGTTCCTTGTGGGGCCTCTGGCTGCAGGGGCCAGGAGCCGCCCTGCAGATGAACAGGCCTCTGAGTCAGTGGAAGGAAACTGTACAGAGGCCATGGACAGACTGGGTGTGCCAACGCCCTTCCCACCCACGCACCTGGCTTTGGGGGCTGGGAACTTGGTGACCTGTGGATCCAAGGTCTGCAGAGAGCCCACCCCGTGGTCACATCCAGAATCTGTAAAGGGACACCACAGGAAATGACGTGAATTGCCCAAGCCCATGAAGGTGGCTTCAGAGGCCTCACTGGGTCCCTGCATTATATCTAGGCCTCTGCAAGAGGAAGCCCCTGGCCACCCCTCCTTCCCTTCTCAGCAGCTGTCACGCCTGGAGCAGGAGACAAGAGGAAGTGCCTTCCTTAGCTCCAGCTCCAACCTGTGCCCTGGATCCCAGGGACCACATCTGGGAGCTAGCATACAGCTCCATAAACCTGGGACCCAGACTTAGTGTACAGGGCATGCTGGTCCTCTATACCCAGGGCTCTAACACAGGCCCCATGCCTAGGGAATCTCATGACACACTGCAACAGGTCAGGTTCAGCCCCCGTACTCATTCCTTGCCCACACTGCCTGGGGTCTCCTTGTTTAGTGACATGGTTTGGGCTTGTCATGACCCATGCCACTGGAGCTGTGGATCTGGGCATGAGCCAAGACTCTGTACACCATTGTCAGGTGACCTGTTTTCATTTTAGGCCAGTTTTAAGGAGTCATACATGGCGACGTTCTATGAATTCTTCAATGAGCAGAAGTATGCCGATGCTGTGAAGAACGTAAGTAGGATGTGTCAGCATGGACATCCACCCATACCATATTCCCAGGGAGCTCAGCACGTCCTCCCCTCCAGGCAAAGTCCCCATCCCATGAAACTGCCCTTGCAATTTTAAGCATCTTATGGTTCAGTCATTGTGCCACACATACCCTTTGCTAGCCTAGATGCCTTCACGCCCAGGCTAGCTGCACGCGTGGGTGTGACTCTCCTCGGAGTCTGGTGTCTTGGGCTCCCCCCTGGGTTTCTGTGATGATGTCCTTAAGACGACCATGTGTTAATACCTGTGTGTACCACATGAGTCCTGGACCTGCACCTGATTGCTGTGCTTCTGTTATGGCCTGCATTAGGCCCTGAGTGTGGAGAGTCGCTGCTGGACCCTGTGGCTTGGCTGCTCTCTGCTGTCCAGAGCGGTCCACACTCTCTTTCTCAGCAATCAGAAAGCCCTGACAGTGAAGGGAAGGGGTTGCAGCTAGAGCAGCCTGGTTGACAGGGAAGGGATTGCTGGGTGGAGCTGGAGCAGCCATGGCTGTGACGAACTGGGGTCCTGGTGGGCCCACGCCTCCCGCCTGGGCCGGACCACTGGCTCCATCCATAGAGCCCATCCTGGGCTACCTGTGAAGCGTGGACAGGTTGCCTGGTACCTTGCTCACCGCAGGCAGCCTCTCTCACAAGGTCACAGTGGGCAGATGAGGCCTGGCAGGGCTGGACCCATAGTGCTCACAGGACTGACCTTCCCAACCCTCCACTGGTGTCAGGAGACGCGAGCATCCGGACAGGTGGCTGTTGATGTGCTTCCCTCCTAATGGCCTCATTTCCTTTCCACTTCAGTTCTTGGATTTGATTTCATCCTCTGGGAGAAGGGACCCCAAGAGCATAGAGCAGCCCATCCTGCTTAAAGAAGGGTAAGGCAGCAGGGTCCCCTGGGCTGGGAAGAAAGGTGTGGCGTGGGCGGGGAGAAGCTTCCAGCCCACCCAGCATGGCTGCACATCATTGAAACCAAGCCGAAGGTTCTGGTCTGGCCCATGTAGCTGATGGCTTTCAGCTCAGAGACACCTAGAGTCTTTGTTGGCCAATGGCATGGGGATGGCCCCATCCTGGGAGAAGCGTGGCCTACTCCATCCAGTGCTCACGAAGACTCCACTCATGCCTGACTTTGCAGAGTAGAGAATTGCCTGCAGTGGCAGAAGGGGAAGGTCCCAATCACCCCTGGCCAGCCTCCTTTCTAGCCCATGCTCTGAGGGCTCTTCTGTTAGGAAACCAGGGTCCCAGGGGATAGAGATGGGAACTGGGTACCAGGGCCTTCAGCTGGGGATTTCCAAGTATCTCATTGGTCCTCTTGGTGGACACTCTGTGATCTGTGGCCACTCGATGTCCTGTCTCTGAGCACCGGTGCTTCTTCCCTTGACCTCCTCCCAGTGTGTCTTGGAGCATCAGGACACATCTGTCCTTTAGTTGCATGAATTTTGACAGACCTACCCCATTCCGGCAAACCCTGCCCTGCTACACGGCTCCCAGGTGTCAGTAGAAGCCTTGCTCCACTGAGCTTGGCCACATTCCTGCAGACCCCTGTTGGCTCAAGCCAGGGCCATCCAAGAGCTGTTCCCTAACTGTCTGCTGTTTTTCTTCAAATCACCTCCTATTAATACAGCCACATCCTAGGCTGTAGCATGTGTGACTTTACATAGTACCTTCTAAGTGAGCCCACAGCCAGTGGCTTGTGCAATGTTACACAGTACATGCTGAGTGAGCCCACAACCAGTAGCATGTGTGATGTTGCATGGTACACACTGGGCCCACAGCCAGTAGCACGTGTGATGTTGCACAGTACACAATGAGTCCACAGCCCATAGTATGTGTAATGTTAGTACATGCTGGGTGCGTCCACAGCCAGTATATGTGATGTTGCACAGTACACAATGAGTCCACAGCCCATAGCATGTGTAGCATTGCATAGTACACACTGAGCAAGCCTGCAGCTTGCAGAGCAGCAGTTTATCCTATGGTCCTCACATAGCTCCGTGACTCCAGGACTCCACGCCTGTGTTGAGGGCAGGGTGACTGTCAGTGCTGGGTGGGGGAGGGGGGCTTTGCTAGACCTCTGCAAACATGGCTGAGGTGGCACCAGCTCCTCCTGTGGCCACATGACTCACACCGAGGTCTCGATCCACTAAGACCCTTGAGCTTCTACTCCCAAGTTGAGCTGCCACCTCCTGCTCCTTGACCCAACGGAGTCTGCAAACCACCCAGAGCCCTGGTGGTCATCTGCAGTGTCATCCTGGGGGTGCTCTGTCATCTTGGCTTGGGTGGCCCCTGTATCCTGTGACTGCCCACAGTGTTGACTAAGGTAGTAACCCTGTACGCTGGGGGTTCCAAATTGCAACTGCACCTCTGCCCTCCCACGACATTCCTTATGGGGTCTTCGGCCAGGATGCAGCCCTGCAGAGCCAACCTGTGTGCTCGGCCTGCATTAGCTGAGTTAAGCCATCCGTGCTTTGGGGGCAGCATGCCGTATTAAAGCCCAAGGCTCTGCACAGCCCAGGCTCCTGCCTCCCCTGCCCTGCGGGTGCAATCCGATTGCCATGAGAAACAGTCACTCATGATGAGGTGCCTCGACCAAACCTTGCAGAGGGATCCGCGTACATCCTGCTCCAGAGACCTCTGACCTCTCTCTACTCCATGCTGCACACACCTGCTCCTCTGCATGGCAGGCTGGACATTTCTATAAATGGGGTGTACAGAGAATTGACATAAACTGCATGCATGTACAACCCTAAGAAAATTGGGTTTTCCAAGAAATCCCATAGCCAACATGTCAATAAGACTTTCTACCCGCTATTCAACTATCACGTGACCCAGGATCTCCTAAGAAGCATTTTCCAACCTGGATGGCAGTGTCCAGGGGTGGCTGCTGTGCCTCCTGGGTCCCAGTGGAGGTTATGTTGGGCCTCTCAGGGTCTCAGCTGCCAACCCCCCCCCCCAGCTTGCTCACATGCGTGTGATCTCTGGGAAGGACACGGTAGCATTCTACATTGTGGGCTGTGAACACCATTGACCTCGCTTTCTGTCCTGACCCTGGCTGCCGGTCGCGCTCTTTGCTCCCTTTGAACCGTTGCAAGGCACATGCTGGTTCTCCCAAGAACATCTGTGAGGGTGGTTCTCTGGCCCAAGTTGGCGCCATGGCCACTTAGGATCCCCATTCTAGTTCCCTAGGCCTGAGTTCTTCCAAGCAGAGGTGAATTTCACCATCAGGGCATTGCCTACCTTCTCTGTCTCCTGTAGCTCTGCCCTTCTGTTGAGCTTCTGCCTCTTTGTCCACTGCCGGCTTATTTTTATTCTCTTCTTGCTTGGCTGCTGGCTGTGGTTAAGGATCCCACACTAACAACGTGGAACAGCCAGTGAGCTTGGTCCTCCAGGGGCTGTCAGTAGTTTCGAGCCCCTTGAGTTGGGGAAAGGTCTGAGGTCTAGGAGAAGCAGGCCCAGATGGAATTGCCCAGATATGGAAAGGACCCAAGATTTCAGCATGGGCAGGTACCTGGAGCAGGTCTGTGCCTTCACACTGGGCCTGTCCTCCCCACCCCACTCCCACCCTTGAGTTGGGCCACACCATCCCCTGTGGGCCAGGCCATGCCCTCTTCTGTCCCCCCTCCAGTAGGGCCACATACTCCCACCCTACCCCCTGGGCCAGGCCTCCTCTTCCCTAGGTTCCCAGAACACTCCTGTGTGACCTGTGAGCCTGTGCCGTGTAGGCACATCTTCTGGAGTCGTTGGCCAGCACTTTCTGCAGTGCACTTGGCCATTGAAAGCTCTGTGTGTGAGATGGGAGGGACTGGTCCAGGGAAATCTGTGGTCACTCGCCTGGTGACTCAAAGCCAACAGGAGCATGAGGCTACGCTTCCCAAAGCAGAGGTATGTGTGCCCTTCAGTCTAATCTTATTGCTTGGAAGTAAAATGATACGGTACCAAACATCCCCCATCTGCCCAGGTTTCACAAGCACAAAAAGTAGGTGATACTTTGATCCTGCCCTGAGTGGGGAGCGCCGTGCCCCGTATTCACCAGCCACTGTGTGCCCTCCCAACAGGTTCATGATCAAGAGGGCACAGGGCAGGAAACGCTTTGGAATGAAGAATTTCAAGAAGAGGTGGTTTCGCCTGACCAACCATGAATTTACCTACCAGAAGAGCAAAGGTAAAAAAGAGGTTTGCCTTTCCCCAGCTTCCACTCGGAGGGGCTGAGCACCTCGCCAGGGCCCTGCCAGGTGAGCTCTGTGCTCTGTAGGAAAGCTGGGGGAGGGAGGCTTGTGCCTCACATGCATGGGTGACCTGCAGCCCTCGCAAGGTGAGGAAGACTGTCTTCAGGAAGCCTACCCCCACAAAAGCGAAGCCCCTCCCTCCTCAGCTGACCGTGGGGTTGCTGCCCCCAGCACCCTTTGTGCTAATATGCAGGAAGCTTGCTGCCTCCCGTCTGCAGGAGGCATGCACTCCTGCCCCAAGTTGAGACAGGGCTGTGATGTAACACTTGAGAGGGAAGAGCGCTTCAGGTGTGGATGCCTCACAGAGGCCAGGGAGGCCAAGGAGGGTTTCCTCGGCATGGCCGCTGCACAGCTCTCCTCAGGAGGCCAGTCGGGATTTCCTAGGCATGGACACAGAGTAGCTTTCCTCGGGAGGCTGGGAAGGGTGTCCTCCACATGAACGCAGCATAGCTTTCCTCAGGAGGTCAGGCAGGGTGTCCTTGGCATAGAGGCCATGCCGCTCTCCTCAGGCTGCACTGTAGGGTTTCTTCAGCATGGATGCAGGACTTCCCCGCAGGGCTTCCTCGCACAGGAGAGCATTGAGTTCTCAGTGTAAGTGCCACATTAGGCTGGGGCCACATAGCTCCAGGTGCCGTTTGTAGGGCTGGGCTTGTGGGGCTGTTTTCTCCTAGATCAGAAGTGGCTTGTGGTATGAAATGCTAGGCAGTGGTTTTCCCTCATAAAGACATGGCCGCAGTTCTGGAGGCATGCGTGAGGGCCTTTATCATGGTTATGAGAGAGATCTGGGCTGCAGCCTAGAGAATGTGAGGGCTCAGGTCTCTTCTTCCCCACATGCCTGTGACCTTTCACTTTCTCAGCCCATGGGAAAAAAAGAACCAAGTGCCTCCTGCCCATGGCTCCCTGCAGATGCTCAGCCACAAGGAGTGCTACAGGATGGCCCAGGCCTTGTGGCCTCTGCAGCACTCACAGCCTTCTTTATTGCAGGAGACCAGCCCCTCTGCAGCATCCCCATTGAGAACATCCTGGCTGTGGAGAGGCTGGAGGAGGAGTCCTTCAGAATGAAAAACGTGAGTGCCTGCCCCGAGCCCCTTCCAGTGGTGCCCAGCCTGGGTTCTTCCTCTGGCATCCACCTCACTTGAGCAAGGCCCCTCCCACTACCCCTGCATCTCCAGCCTTGGGCCTCCATGGTATCTGGGTGTTCCTCCAGAACTCATGGTTTTGCATCCAAATAAGTACCCTGTCCAGGGCCCCAGGGATAGAACCTGCTAGAAGACGGGCTGAACTTTGCCAAGGTGCCTCCCTGGCAGATTCCCGGAGGTCAAAGGACCTTCCTGTGTTGGTCATCTCTTCATTGCTGTGATAAAATATCTGAGAGAGTCAACCTCTAGACAGAAACAGTATATTTTTGGCTCATGGTTTCAGTCCATGGCTACTTGGTTCTGTCACTTTGGCCCTGTGGTGAGCTAGAGTATCATGGCAGAAATGTGCAGCAGAACAAAGCAGCCCACCTCATGGCAGCTGGAAGTCAAAGAGAGACAAAGGCCAGGGTCCTAATATCCCTCTTAAGGGTATGAGCCCAGTGACCTCACTTCCTTCTACTAAGTTCCACCTCCTAAAGGTTCTACCAGCTCCACTAATGCCATTAGCTGGGAACCAAGCCTTCAACATATGGGCATTTAGGGGGCACTTAATATCCAAACCATAACTCTCCACCCCAGCCCCCAAAGGCTTATGCCCATATCACAATGAAAAATGTACTTGGTCCATCTCCAGGGGTCCCCAAAGTCTCAACATTTTTAGCACTGCTCAAAATTCTAAGTCCAAAGTCTCTGAGACTCAAAGCAAATTCTTAGATATGAGCCCCTGTAAAAATAAAACAAGCCACAAACATTCAATATACAATGGCACAGAGTAAACATTCCCATTCTAAAAGGGAGGAATGGGGGTACAGAGAGGAGGTATGGGACCAAAGCAAGGCTGAAACCCTGCAGGGCAATCATTAAATCCCATCCCTCCAAGTCTGGTGTCTGAGCCACATGGTGGTGAGACGTGAGCTCCAAATGACTGGGGCAGCCCCGCCTCTATGGCTGTGCTGGCTGCAGCCCACATTGTGTCCTCTCTTGAGTTAGCTCTTCTTATTGCCTCTGCTTTCCTTGGTGTACATTGCTGTCATCATTGACTTCTCGGGGTCTCCATTGCAGCTTCGGCTTCACTTTCACAGCTTCGGGCATCACCCTCTCAGGGTCTGCCTGCAGGGATTCCAGCCCTGCCACATGCTGCCTGGCTTCCCAGGCCTTCCTTTGAAATCATGGTGGAAGCCTCCATGACCCATAACTCTTGCATTCTGCATGCCTACAAAACCAGCATCACATGGATGATGCCAGGGTCTGCCATTGGCTCAAGCAGTGTCTGGACCCCCTTGGACCAGGACTGCAGTGGCCTCTGAGTGTCCAGGCAGCTGATTCAGGGAAATGAATCTTGGGGAAACAATTCCCTAGGTGGCCCTTTGCAAGTTGGTACTAAGGCTCTCCTGTCAAATAAAAGTCTTTGAGCCTGTAATGGCTGGAGTCTTGCTGACTCCTAGGATGCCCTTAAGGCATCTTTCCTATTGTTCCACTGCAAAGTACTTGGCTTCATTTTAGTGGCACTCATCTTTTCGGCAACCACGCCTTCCTTAGCCCCAATTTTCCTCACACATTTCTGGCCTAACTAATTTTTTCAAATCTTTCCACTCTGCTTTTTGCTTCCTATTCTCATAGAAAATCTGGTTAAAAGCCACCATCAATACCCATGCCACCGCCTGCATGTGTGCTGCCTTCAAATTTCTTCAGATTGATTAGTTCATTACCTTTAAACTCAGCCTCACACAGAGTCTCAGGGTATGAGTAAAATGTAGACAAGTTCTTTGTCAGAATGCAAGTATAACATGAATGTTCTCTAGTCCAGTTCCCAAGAGAGTCCTCATTCCTTTGTAAAAACTCAGGAGCACTGTCTTTACTGTTCCCATTCCTATCAGTATTAGAATAATGTAGGGATAAAGGAAGAAAACACAGCTCTACAGGCTCTTTAATTGGAGTGAAGCCCTGACTGGGGAGAGAGCCCATGAGAGATAGAAAAAGCCCCCTTCCTTACAGACTAGGGGCCTTTTAGGTGGTAGGAGAGCAAGGCAGTTGTGGATTTCTCCTATTGGTGGTCTTATCAGGGGGCCAGGACAGGTAGATTTATGAGGCTGGGGGCAGGGGGATGGTTAAGGTCACTTTCCCACCACTGCTGGAGTTATTTTGTTCTCAATCTCCTCTGGCCAGGCCTCACAGTCAGACCTCACAATGCCCACAGTCAGCATTCTGATCTTCTGAACTCCCACCAGAATCATCCATTAATCTCTTCTCACAGCATTCTAGCTTTCTCCAGCTTGCATCTGCAGACCTTTCCAAACTCCTCCCACAAACCAGTTCCAAAGACTTATGAACCACATGCTCAGGTATAGTCACAGCAATGACCCCAATTCTCAGGACCAATTTTCTCTTAGCTTTCTGCCACTGTGACAAAATACCTGAGAAAATTAACTTATAAGAAAAAAGACCCTTTAAAGGACACCAGAAACAGGCTCTGAGACCACTGGGGTTTCTTTTTGAAGATTTTTTACTTGATCTAATTTTGAACTTATAGGAAAGCACACTAGATTAGAACAAGGGATCCCACACACCCTACATCCACCTTATGTTTGCCCTATTTGTGTGGTGATAGCCATTCCTCATCACTCTCCATGTATAATGTCAGCATTCTTTCTTAACTGTATAGATGCTTCAGTACATATTTCCTAAAGACAAGGACATTCTTTTAAGAACCACCATGCAGTTACTAAGACCAGAATATCCAGCTCAGGTGTGATGCCAGGGTGACCCAGTCAGCATTCACACCCTGCAGCTGCTCCGTCAGAGTCCTTGGTCTTCGGCACTGGCCTGTGTCCTCCCAGGGCTCTTTACATTTTGATAGAAGGCTTTGAGGCTGCAGGACAGCCAGTGCCTTGCTGCTCACCCTGGCAGCTCGGCCAGATACACCAGCCCCTCGGCTCTCTCCTCTTGCAGCCCCTGACATCAGCTCAAGGGCAGCAGCCCTTGTCCCACAGCCCACCTCTCCTGTGCTCAGAGCTCTGGCTCGGCTGCCTGCCGGTGTGGGCTCTGCTCCTCAGAGTCTGTCTGGCCTCAGTGTCCCTCAGGCATCGACAATGGCTAAGTGCCTGCTGGATTCTAGAAGCTAGGACAGGAGACCTCTCACAGCCTTACGGAGCCTGTCCTGTGCCTGCAGATGTTCCAAGTCATCCAGCCAGAGCGCGCACTGTACATCCAGGCCAGCAACTGTGTGGAGGCCAAGGACTGGATCGACATCCTCACCAAGGTGAGCCAGTGCAACCAGAAGCGCCTCACCGTCTTCCACCCTTCGGCCTACCTGAACGGCCACTGGCTGTGCTGCAGGGCCTCCTCGGATACAGCCACTGGCTGCACCCCCTGCACCGGGTAGGTCTGTGCCCCACAGCACATGGCGCCACCCATACCCTGTCCAGCCAAGCACAGTTGTTTGGCCTGTGCACTGTATGGGGAAGTTCAGCTGAGAGGCTAAGCTGGGACTAAAAAGTAGCTCATACTCGCTCATGAGTCATGCACAGCAGTGCTGTTCTCACATCCAAAGGAGCCCCCACCCAAGGAGCACTGGGTCTGACCCTCTCCAAGTCTGTGTAGATTGGTGGGAGCACTGAGGCCTTGAGGCTCCTTTAAGCCCCTGCAAGGGGCAGAGCTGCCCTGGGGGAGTGGTAGTCAGGATCAGGTCTCCAAGCAGAGGCAGGCCCCCAGGGCAGGTGCCTTCCTGTGTCTCCTCAGCAGAGCCTAGAGGGTTCCTTACCCGAGGCTATATCCTACTCACTAAGACCACACCCTAACTTCTCCACCTACCTCCCTACATGGGAACTGAGGCACACCGTTGTCAGCTGGGTCTCCTGCAGTTCAGTAGAGGCTCTGTTATCTCTGCCAGGCCTGGGAGGGCAAGGTGCCCAAGCCTCATCTGCTGCCCAGGGCTAGGCAGTGTCCTGGTTAGACCCCATGTGACTCGTGCACATGACAGGGAGCAATGACAAGCCCTGGACAGGATGAGTGCGTGCGTACACACAACCTTCACAAGACCTCTGCCATTTAACCCCCAAGGCGTTATAGGAGGGGCTTTGTGTCCAGCTTCATAGGTGCAGAAGCCAGGGCGTCCCCTGTTGGGCCCCACAGGGCGTGTGGACCAAGGCCCAGGACCCTCCTAGGAGGGGAGGAGGGGCCTCTCCCGTCCTCACCCGAGACAGGAGTGGGGGCCCTGCAGCCTCTGGGGAGGAGACCTGGCCTGTGCCCCTGGCAGCCCGCCCTTGGGGGACACATGCCTGAGCTTATTCAGGGTCATTTATGCCCTGTTTTCTTGTATCCGTGGGTCCAGAGAGGCCCCCACTTAAGGAATTTGACAGTCCTTTCTCACATCCCACCCATGCCCAGTGCCAGCCTATAGCCCCCTGACCACCTAGTTGGGGTTATAATGTGGGTCTCTCCAGTTTTATTTTTCAGGGACTTTTTTTAAAAATGTGATTAAAGGCATTGTTTAAATAAGTGCTTTTATTTTTGTTCTCACCATATTTGGACAGTGGCCTCCCAGCAAACATCCAGCTGGACATTGATGGGGACCGTGAGACAGAGCGCATCTACTCACTCTTCAACTCATACATGGGCAAGCTGGAGAAGATGCAAGGTGAGCGCAGCCCAGGATACCTGTGAGTTCCTGGGTACAGGTCCTTCTGCAGACCACACCTGGTGTCCTGGGCACACACAGGAGCTACATGGTGCACTGAAGGATGGGGAAGTTGTCTGCTGGTTAGGCAGCAATCTAGGAAAAAGTTAGTTTGATAACAGGTTCTATTGATAATTTTTAGATGGAATTTAACTTGCAACCTCTGAGCTGCCAAAGTCTTTAGAAGACAGTGTTTCGTAGGAACTTTTTGTGCCTCCAGAGGACTTCATTCTTTTGTGTTTTCCAGACAGATGTGTGCACACACATGTGTGTGGACATGTGTAAATGTGCAAGCCACACTCCCGGCAGCTCCAGGCACATCTCATGTCTCAAATATCTGTGCAGCTTTGTTATCCCTGACATTTCATTGCTTTACAGAATTAAAGTAACAACCTAGGCAGGACAGTAGGACAGATCAGATGCCACAGGAACAGTGGTTGGTGGCCTGGGAGAGGCAGATGCAAGGAGCCACAGGGGTGAGGGGCCTCATGTGCCTCAGGGTTGGTCTGGGAGATCTCAGGTCTATTCTCAAAGATTGTAAGACAGATCTTTGGCCTGCTTGAATGGGAAGGACAGAGCCACCTGGAAGCCAGCTGTTGGACTTTCTTCCTCTCTACTCTCCCAAACTAACACAGAAGTGTCAAGTAGGAGTCCTGCTTGGGCATCATGCCACCGCCCACATGTGAGCCTGGCCACACCTATGCTCCAGGCCCCACCCAGCCTCAGGTCTGACCTGCCCTGGGATGTGCACAGGTGCCAGGCACAAACACTAGTATGTGCACACACACACACACGTAGACAATGCAAGGCAACCATACATGCCCACACGTGCTCTTGACAACACAGGCTCCTGTATGTGCGCTCGTCCACTTGTGTGTGTACAGTCACAGATGTACACGTGCCTGTGTACATCCTCGCTGGGAGTGTCCTCCTCCCCAGCAACCTTGCCATGCATAGTACCTGCTCCAAGGTCCCAGACTGCCACACAGCTGCAGCCAGGAGGCTACAAAGACAACACAGCCAGGTGGGTACAGCCATTATAGCAGTGACCAGAGCAGAGGAGGGCAGAATCAAGAGTCCCTGGAGAGACTGAGGCCATCATGAAAGACCCAACGAAGAACGAGGTCAACCAACCCTCTATGACTCTCCAGAATGCCAGGGCCTAGGCCACCACACCGCAGTGCCACACACCCTGTGCCCTGACTCCTGCTCCTCCCACTGCCTGGCAAGCCCATCTTGCCTCAGCCAGGATAACACTACTTTTTCTGTGAGTGTCTTCCTCCCAGGAGCTTTTTCCAGCCTCCCTATCTCAATAACCTGGGCTCACCTCTCACTGCAAGTACAGCCATCTCTGATCCATTCATTTTTGGTCTTTTGAGAGTAGAGACAGGTCTTATTTACTCCAGAGCCTGGCACAAAGAGGGGCTAGCCCTATTTGTTGGATGGATGGATGGATGGATGGATGGATGGATGGATGGATGGATGGATAGAAGGATGGGTGGATGGATGGATGAATGTTTGGACAAACAGATAGATAGAAGGATGGATGGAGAGACAAGTGGATGGACAAATGGAAGGATTAATGAATGGAGGATGGATGGATGGATGGATGGATGGATGGATGGATGGATGGACAGGTGGATGGATGGGTGGGTGAATGGATGTATAGATGGATGGACGGTCAGATGGATGGGTGGATAGACAGATGGATGAATAATACATGGATGGATTCTGCATGGATGGATGGACAGGTAGGTAAGTGGATGGATGAATGGATGATGCATGGATGGATGGATGGATGGATGGATGGATGGATGGACAGGTGGACAGTTGGATGGATGGATGGATGGATGGATGGATGGATGGATGGATGGACAGGTGGGTGGACAGATGGATGGATGGATGGATGGATGGATGGATGGATGGACAGGTAAATGGGTGGGTGGATGGATAGATAGGCAAGTGAATGGATGGATGAAAAATGGACAGACAAGTGGAAACATTTCTCACACTCTCAGCCTCCCTCCCAGTAAGGCCCCAGCACTGTTTGTATTAGGGCTTTGGGGACGATTGGGTGGGATGGCTTATATAGAGCCTTGAGCCAGTGTCTCATACACAACTTCTCACCATGACTCTCTTTCACATTGGTCAACTCAAGGCCACTGTCTTCATCAGGCACTCTCTGCAGAGTCCAGTGCAGAAGGTGGTTTTAGTTCTGATATTCAGTGTCCAAGCAAGACTGAAGTGGGGCTCTGTGTTGTGTCAGTTGCTATCTTTGTGCATCCTGCTCCCATCTTCTGGTCTACTTGAGCTTTGTATCTTCAGCACCCTGTTCACCTGGGCCAGAGTTACATGCTTGGCAAGTTTTTCTATCTATTGTTCTTGGGGCCCATGGGTGGTCAGTCAGTACAAAGCACCTAGTCATCTGTTCTGTTTTCTGTCCCATAAATTTGCATCTTGGTTATTTTATAGAAACATAAAAATGTATCAGGTGTCTTGCTGAAGTTAAGGTGCACATACCTGCATTTCCCTAAACTCTCAATTTTATAGACCTTACCAAAAGAGCAGATACAATTTCCTTACGATGTTTTTTTTCTTGTTGATGCCAGTTGTATTTTCCTCTCTTAGCTCGGAATCGATTTAATTCTGTAGTCAACAACTTTGCATCTGAAAAATGGCTCATGGGTTGTCTCCTGTGGGGTAGTGGCAGCCCCCGTCACCTCAGAGTCCTCTTTCAGGTCCTCCTTCAGCTGCGTGTTCACAGCTGAACAGCTCTGTGGTCTGGTGCTGTGGGGTCTGAGATGTCAGCCTTCCTTTGCTCTGTCCTGTTTTCTGTTTCCCTTAGTCCCAGCTGCAGTACTTCTGCTGGGGTGACCCCATCCTGTTCTGTAGGATGTTGGGATGGTCAACAGAACCCCTGGCTCCCGCCACACTAACCTCTACATTGGGTGGTTGCTTACCCAAACCCTTAAAGTTTTCCAAAATGCTTTCTCATTTTCTACAATATGATTAGGCTGAGAATTTTCCAAACCTTTAAGTTCTAGCTCCTTTTTGTTTAACAATTCCATCTTCATTTCTCTCTTCTCTCATGTTACTGTAAGCATAGAGGAGGAGCCAAGCAGCTTCTTCCACACTGTGCTTAGGAATCTCCCCAGCTACATACTGGTTTTATCACCAGCAAGTTCTACCTTCCCCAGAACACAGGAGCACAAGCCGCGCTCAGCCAAGTCCTTTGTCACTCCATAGCCAGGACTACCTTTTCTGCATTGCCCCATGATCAGTTGCTTGTTTCCATCTGAGACCTTGCAGAAAGGCCTTTGCCATTGAATTCCCACTGACATTGTGCTCCAGAGTACCAGGACATTCCCTAAGGCCACCAACGCTTTCTCCACAACCATTCTCTCCTCGCCAACACTGCCTATGGGTGTGTCCACAACACCATAGGCTTTTCCTGGCACCATCTCCAGACTCTCCCAGCTGCTGCCCTGAACCCAGCTCCAAAGCCACCTCTACATTCCTCGTAGGTCACTGCACTGCACCCCACTTCTCAGCACCCATTTGGTCAAGACTGCTGCTACCCAGTGCCATCAGCTGGGCATTTGTGGTCACAAACGACTGCCCTATTTCTGCAGTGCTGGAGGCTGGGAACTCCGAGACCAAGACACCAGCACTGCTGGGTTCTGGAGAGGGCTCTCTTTGGGCTGGAGGCCTCAGACTTCTCGTGTGCTCCCATGGTGGTGGGGACAAGCAAGCTTCATCCTGCCTCTCTTGTAAGGGAACAAATCCCATGCATACAGCTCCCGCTCATGCCCTGACCACCTCCTAAAACCATGGCTTTGGGTGTTAAAACATCAATGCATGAATCTGGGGGGGGGGGACATTTGGTCCTTAAGAAATGGGCAGATCCACAGGGCATTGGGTGTTGCCCATAAGCAGTGAGGCAGAGATGTGTGCCCAGCTCAGGAGTTTGGGGACAGGTGGGGGCAGCTCAGCTCTTGGGGAACAGATGTGGGACCCAGCACAAGTGTTTGGGGACAGAGTTGGAAGGCCCTGGCCCAGCTCAGGTGTTTGGATGGTTCCTGTTGATGGCAAGAGGCCATAGCATGGCCTTCAGCAGGAGAAATGTGGTCTGATAGGAAGGTAGACCTGTTAGAAGATGGAGTGGTGCAGGGCAGAGGGCCTTGGAAGCAGCTGGGCTGGCTGTCTGCCCTGCTGACCCAGAGCCATGGTGTGCCCAAGAGCAGCTGGGTGAGCAAGATGTGCGAGCTCAGTGCCCCTGCTGAGGCTCGCAGAACAACCCTGTAGGGCTGCAGGGCCCTTGAGCCCATCTAGCCAGTGTCCTGTGTCAAGGTCTTCTGGATCTGCTGAGCAAGCCAGTGGAGAGGACACAGCAGAGCAGGTCACCCCAGAAGGGCTGGCTGGAGGTGGGCTGAGGCTTGGGCTTAGGCCCTGGAGGTGCTGGGCGAGACCTTTGCTCTCCAGCTGCTTGCAGGGTCAGTGTGAGCAGGGCGCACCTGTCCGGAGCAGCCCTGCCTCTGCACACGTCCATGGGAAGCCTTTCCTGGAGGGGGCTGCTTCAGGGAATGAGGTGTACAGACATGCAGAGACAGGGCAGCCTGGTCCCTGGGCGCACCCCACAGTGACTCAACCCCCACTGCAGAGGCCTGCGGGAGCAAGTCTGTGTACGATGGTCCAGAGCAGGAGGAGTACTCCACCTTTGTCATCGACGACCCCCAGGAGACCTACAAGACTCTGAAGCAGGTCATCGCAGGGGTAGGGACCCTGGAGCAGGAGCACGCACAGTACAGGAGGGACAAGTTCAAGAAGACCAGATATGGGAGCCAGTGAGTGCCACAGGGCTGCGGGGAGCGGGTGGGATGCTGGGGGGCTACCTGTCTCTGTGGGGTCCCAGAGGCCCACCTCTGTCTTCCCAACCTTCTGTCTTCTGGTCTCAGGGGACTCCGTGCTGTCTCAGGCCATTTGCTATCTCCTCAGGCCACCCAAGGTGCTATGCACATGGTCAGTTCTGGAAGGGCCATGTTCCTGTCCGGGAGGGAGGCAGGGTAGGATGTGTGGAGATGGAGAGCTTGAGCCAGGCAGACGGTACTCAGCCCCTCACCAGCTGTGGGCTGTATGCTGTGTGGGCAGGCTAAGCTCTGTGCCCCCTTCATAGAGAGGAAGGTTTGAGGAGATTGAGTTAAACTATGTGAAAGGCTAGAAGAGCCCCTGGCCTGGTGTCTGTGGCCCTGTCCTCATCCAGCAGGTCAGAGACCCCCATGACAGAGCCCCTGTGTAGCCTAGGACGAGCTGGGCAAGCCTGCAGGGAGCGCCAGGGTCATGCCACCTCTCCCTCCTAGGGAAGGACCTAGAGAAGCTCCAGGAGAACACTGGGCACCGGCCTCCCAGCTGGACCAGGGTGCTGACAGGACACACCTGTAGCACCTCCTGGGTGCTGCTGACTCGCCCTTTGCTCCCGACACACTTGTCCTGGCAACCAAAGCACCCCTTACCATGCCAGCTCCCTCCAGACCCTCTCAGAGGAAGCCCACATCGAATAGCAAACATGCACCAACTTCATGGTCCAAAGCCAGCAGGTTGAACCAGCCTGTGGAGCACACCCGCAGCCTGGTGGCGGTGCGCACACACCCTGAGGGGCTGAGCACCTGCCACACACCAGGCACCATCCCCAGCATGGGACTTCTACAGCACTCAGGTGGACAGAACCGGGCCCTTCCAGAACTCATGATCCACACACGTGTGCACACACTCTACAGTGTTGCGCACTCCACACAGTGCACACATGCATAGCCTGCACAGGGCCTACACATTCATGTGTATACACGTTCATTTTCATATGCATCAATTGCTTACACATTCATTTGCATGCACATGCACATAGGATCCATGCATGTCTGCAATACATGGCCTGCAACGTGCATACTATGCATGGCCTGTAAGTGTATGTACATGATGTGTACACTGCATGTGTGCAGATGCCACACATGTATATTCTGTACATCTATACATGTATGTGTTCACATTCATGTACAGATGTTACAGTCTACACATGCATTCACATGTGTACATACTGCAAGTGTGCAGATGCCACACGTGCACATTCTGTACATCTACACATGTATGTATACATATGCATGTACAGATATCAGTCCACATCTACACGTGTGCATGCACATGCCCGTATAGATATTGCAAGTCTACACATCTACACATGCACACACATACACATTGCATGTGTGCAGATGCCACACATTCTGCACATGTACACATATGTGTACATACTGTATTGTGCAGATGCCACACATGAATATTCTACATATGTGTGCACATGTGTACACCTTGTGTGCATGCAGATACCACACATCTTACACATCTACACCTGTGCACATGTGTGCACCTTGCATGTTTGCAGATGCCACACGTGCATTCTGCACATCCACACATGTGCACACCTGATGTACACACATTGCAGCATACTGTACAGGACTGTGCACACAACAGACCAGTGCACACGTCCACAGGGCTTTGTGCTTTGTCCTTCCTTTTGCTTATCTATATTTTTCATATTTATTATGGCGAATACATACCACACTTATGAATAGGTAGAAAGACCACATGCACACATGAGCAGCACAGGCATCACAGGCTGAAAAGAAACTGTGGCTCAGTTTCTTTTCCCCCACCTCCTTTTCTAGGGAACATCCCATTGGAGACAAGAGCTTCCAGAACTACATCAGGCAGCAGTCTGAGATCTCCACCCATTCCATTTGAAGCCTGGCACATCCAGGAAGGTACCAGTGAGCTGCGCCAGGACACCAGGCCTTTGGGAAGCAGAGGAGAGTAGTGTGACCAGAACACACGGTTGGAGCAGCTCTGTGCCATCACTCGCACGGGACCGGCTGGGCAGGGTGCTCTGAGAAAGCGCCACTCCTTCCCTCCAGAACTGCTGTGCTGTGCTGGCCTGCCTGGCCTTTCCGGAGCATGTGGTCATTTGCCTTCCTGGTCATCTTGGTTTCACAGGGTCCAGGGATCGCGGAATGATCAAGCATGGACTGCCCTATAACCATACCAGTCCCTCCTCTGGGAGCCATGTCCGGTCCAGTGGAGGCGACCTGCACCTTCCGCAGAGGTGTGCCTGTCGCCTGTGTGCTTTGCCTCCCTGGTCTCTGGCTCTGCCCCATGTGGCCTCTGGCCCCAGCCCTGGATGCGCTGCTGTATCACATTCAGGGCGTTAAGAGTATTGTTCTTTTCTTATGAGTCTGCTGGCCTGGCAGCCAGTGGCAGAAGACCCCCAGTTCAGCTTACATCCATTTTGTTCAGTTTGTGGCTGGGATGTGCAGAACCACACGGAAGTCCCAGTCTGTGGTGCCTTGGTATTGGGGCATGGGTCCCTTCTGCAGAGCCCCTGGGGTGCAGGTCCGGTCTTCTCTGCGTGACCACTCAAATCCCAGCACGTGGTTTTGGTGTTGGACTGTGTTTAAAACTAGAATCCACCTGCTTAACACCCTTGTGGAAGCTTAGGGAAGATTTTTGAAGTAGGAATGTGCATTTTTCAAGCTGTTTTTCTTAATATTTTTAAAGGACCGTTTTTAATTAGCTCTTTAATATAAGGTGACTCAGAACATCAAAACCTACACCCACTAAGCCACAGAGGGAAACCAAAAGGGATTGGCCATCTCCGGAAGCTGGCTAAGGTCCTCCGGAGTGAGGAGCTCTGTGGGTTGGAGGGCACACTTTCGGCGGTGCAGGAGGGTCGAGTCTCTCTGAGCCCCGGGGAGCTGGGCCTGGCAGTAGCTGGGGCTGCTTTTTGCTGGGGTGGGAGGGTCCTGAAATGGGGCAAGGCAGACCTCTTTAGCTTGATCTCACACTGTTGCTGTAGAACCTCATCCCCGGGGTGCGGGGAAGGCGCTCCAGATGCACTGCTGAGATACATAGACTATCCTGTTCCAGTTCTTCTGTCCTTGGTCAGAAATACCTTCGTTCAGCCTCTTCATCTAGATGGCAGATAGTCACGTCATTTATTGTCACAGGAGTAGTGGAGGAAAGTGTAAAAATAAACTTTGGACACACAGCTCTCAGGCTGCACTGAACTGCAATTTTTAACATGGATTTGTTAACGTACTGTTTCTGTTTATAAAATACTAATGATTTGCAATGTATTTTACTGGTCAATTAAAACAGATGTTTTATTCTTTCTGAGGACTGGTAACTGCACATGTGGGGGCAAGTGGAGGGGAGTCCACGTGTGGGAGGGTGCAGGTGGAGAGGTAGACGACAGCACCTGATCTCAGGTGACTTAGCTCTGATGGTGATGTCTCTGCTGACAGGTGTTGTCTCTGATGAAAGGTGACATCTTTCTGACAGGTGATGTCCCTGGTGACAGATGATATCTCTAAAAGGTGGCATCTCTGGTGACAGATGATGTCTCTGACAGGTGATGTCTCTGACGACAGGTGATGTCTCTAGTGACAGGTGATATCTCTGATGGATGGCATCTCTGATTTTAGGTGACATCTCCAACAGGTAGCATCTCTGATAACAGGTGGCATCTTTCTCACAGGTGATGTCTGGTGACAGGTGGCATCTCTGGTTTCAAGTGACTTCAACAGGTGGCATCTCTGATAACAGGTGGTACTCTCTCTCACAGGTGGCATCTCTGGTGACAGGTGGCATCTCTGACAAGCAATGTCTCTGGTGACAGGTGACATCTCTTGACAGGTGGCATCTCAGATGATACGTGATGTCTCTGGCATGTGGCATCTACTGTGGGGTGGGATCCCAGCCCCGCGATGCCCTCCAGACAGGAGTGGGGCTGGGTGCTGCTGGAGCCGGGCTCGGGGAGAGGGGAAGATGCCGCATGTCCTGCTGCTGTCTTGAGGACATGGCAGGCCGAGGTCATGGTTCTTGGCATGGGAGAATGGGATCTCCCCACGAGCGCTGGAGCTGCATGTCCAGACAGGTGCTGCTGCCCCTCCTAGGACTGCCAGGGGAAAGGGGGTCTCTGGGCAGAGGCCCCACAGCCAGGGACAAGAACATCAGTGCAGCTCCCAGGTCCCTGTTCCTTTCTTTCTTCCATCCTGTTTTCACTCTATCTTTTTTCTTCTTTTTAATCCCATCATGAACCAGTCCCATTATGGGGGAGGCCTGGGACTCGGCTTTGGGAACGCCAAGCCTCCATTAGGAGAGAGGTCTGGGGTTTGGCTTTGGGAACACCAAGCCTCTGTCAGGAGGGACGTCTGGGGTTCAGCTTTGGAAATACCTAGCCAGATGTTTCCTGGGGGCCTCCTGAAGCTGAGAACTCAGGCACGAAGGGTCCAGGCTGTGGTGGTCCCTGGTAAGTCTCCTCCATCCACAGACTGGTGTAGAGTTGAGGCGGGGAAGGTGTGTCCCACTTCTCAGCCCTCCTGTCTGCCCAGGCTAGGGTGGGGAGCATCCAGCTGCCTTGTCTGTGGCACCTATCTGGGCGCTGGCCTGGTTGGCGTGGAAGTGGGCACCCAGGGAAGGGCCCGGGGTGGCACCAGGGCCCAAGGACTCTGCCCACACTGGAGCCTGCCTAGTTAGAGTCAGCCCAGTGGGGGAGGGGACTGAGAGGCCGGGAAGGCCATCCCCTGGAGGGAGGAGATAGAAGGGCTACAAGGACAGAGCCCCACGGAAGAGAGCGCCCTCCCAGGGAGGGTCATGGTGGCTTTTGGGAGACCTCAGCTGTGTCCATTCGTTCCTCTTGCTGCGGATGGCCTGCTGGTCGTTGGAGAAAGCACGATCTCCAGGCACCACTTCCTGGCTCTCTTCGTGGGCTCCAGTTATCGGAGCACCTGGCCTAGAGCCGGAGCTGCCACCAACCCTGTGGACTCCAGGTCCCTGTGCCAGCCCTAGGCCTGGTGACCCGCGGCCTCCAGGATGCAGGACACTGGGCCACCCCAGGGACACTGTTGGGGGCATTGCCCTTGTTCTTCCTGATGTTCACGAGCCTCACATAGGGAGAGCTGTTTGTGGGGTGGGGGCATGGGAATGAGGGGGAGTGTGATTTGGTGGGTCCCCTGAAGGTGGCAGAACAGGGCCCCCAAAGTAAGCTGCTTTGGCAGAGGGTTATGTTGAGCCAAAGGCTCATGACAAGACCAGGAGGGACAGAAAGGCTGCTCCGGCCCCCACTTCCTGGAGGAGCTGGATCCCCACTCAAGGGCCTCCGAGGGCTGAGGATGGATGCACACAGACCTGCTAAGCTGACCCGTCTCGCTGTCGCCTCCCCACCACATGGTACGCTCTGCCACGAAGCCTCTGCTCAACCTGACAGAAAATGATCACATTGCCTCACCTCCATCTCGCTCTTTACGAGGCTCCAAATGTGTCTTCTCCTGTCTCTGTCATGGGTCCGTCAAATCTCAGCCTCAACCAAGGAGCCCTGAGAAGGTGGAGCCCAGTCCCGCCCCCTACCGGGGTCTCAGATGATAGTGTGCAGGAACTCCCTGTAAGCTATGCTGGGGTTGACTCGTACCCCAGAAGTTATGCTGAAGCCCCAACCCCAGCTCCTTGGAACAGGACTCCATTTGGAAATGGGCCTGGAGGAGGGAATTGAGGTGAAATGAGGTCCTTAGAGTGGGCCTGATCCAGCCTGACTGGTGTCCCCACAGGAAGGGGAGGTCAGGACACAGGCACACAGAGGACGGCCACATGAGGACACTGTCTTCGCCCTGTGTCCTCGTGCCAAGGAGCTAGGCCTCAGGAGGAACCAGCCTGGACATCTTGATCTTGGACCTCAGCCCGCAGGACTGTGAGGGATGAGTTTCTGTGGGTTAGGCTGTCAGGCTGCAGTCCTGTCTAGACTAATTTTCACAGTACAATTCAAGTCTTCTATCACCAGAAAGCCCACTCTAAAGCACTTGTCTTAGGAGAGACATCCATCGCTGTATAGGGCTGGGACCCAGTCATACCACCTCTGGGTCCTTTATTCATTTTCTTGAGTCTGGTCCCTGGTAGGACAGGGGAGACTTGGGTGCAAGAAGACAGCAAGGCCTCATGTGAGGCACAGAGGGGCTCCACACTCCTGCTGAGGCCCCTCAGCCCCTTCTCTGGTGGAGAAGCTGAGAAGCACCAGAAAGGGGAAGACAGCCAAGCCAGGCACCAAACCCCAGCCTCGGGGCAGGTGGCACTGGGCTGGGCCTGGCCGATGACCCTTGACCTCTGACCTGCAGTGATGTCACAGCAGCTCCGTGGCAACAGGAGTCCCAAGCACACTCTGGCTACTTCCCTGGAGAAGAGACCCTGAGGGAGGTTGGTGGCGATGGCCTCAGTGTGAGACTATGCCGGTGGCGGCTCCCTCCTCTGTGGTCAGGATGGAGAAAGATCCTGCCACACACAGAAGGCACCGGCCCGGCACCGGGGCCTTGCCCTTGGGAGTGGCCGCTGGACACCTGAAGGCAGCCAGTGAGGGGGCTGAACTCCAGAGGAGCAGGAGCATGGGCGGCTTGCACCAGAAGGGGGACCCCCCAAGCCGCATCAGGCAGCCACGCAAGGAGCCAGGTAGAGGGGCTCCTGCTCCCAGGGCCAGTGGGAGTGCAGGCTGAGGGCCCAGCCCTGTAGACACTTAGCACAGAGCAGCAGGGAGGCCAGCCTCCACTGACTCTCCTTACCAGATACACTTTGACGAAGGAGCCAGGCCGGGGATCCACCTGGGACAACTCAGTGTCTTCTAAAACATACACACATGTACATGCACATGCAGGCATGCACATGTGTGCACATGGGTGGGGACTACTGGAGGTCTTAATTTAAAAATACCTGCTAGAAGCTGGGAATGGTGGTGCTCACCTGTAATCCCAGTACTTGGGAGGCTGAGACAGGAAGATTACAGATTTGAGGCCGGTCTCAGCAACTTAGCAAGACCCTGTTTCAAAAAAATAATTTAAAAAAAGAAGCTGGGCATGGTGGTGCATGCCTGTAATCCCAGTACTTGAGAGACTGAGACAGGAGGATCACAGGTTTGAGACCAGCCTCAGCAACATAGCAAGACTCAGCAATCTAATGAGACCCTGTTTCAAAATAAAAAATAAAAAGTGCTGGGAGTGTAGTTCAAAGGTAGAATGCCACTGGGTTCAACCCCCAGTATCAAATAAATAAATAAATAAAATAGAATCCCTGCTAGAAAGCAGCCAATCGAGTCCTTGGGGGCCTCTTCTCTGAGGCTGAGACAGGACAGCCATCTGCCTTTTCCCTGAAAGTCACTGAGGTCTTACAGTTAACCACTGAAAAACAGCAAAGCAGGCCCTCTACCCTGTAGAAGGTCTCCTCACCTTCTGGTGTTTCTTCTCTGGCTGGGCCGGTGGCTGCTGACCACAGGCTGTGGGCTGCTGACCAAAGCTGTGGGCTACTGACCACAGGCCACCACGAGCTGCTGGGTCACTGCAGGCAGCAGCAGGACCACACCAGCTCTTGTCCTCAGGGCCTCAGAGAAAGAGGTGACAAATGGTGCTACCTAAGGCCAGGTGTGCTGAGCAGGTGGAAGGGACTTGCTCCCCACAGGCAGGTGGCAGGTGGCAAAAGGCCCAGTGTCTCCAGAAAGGATGGCATTGGGGGACATGAGGCACAGGGATGGTGGTGGCAGATCTCCCCCAACCCATGGTTTGAGCCAGATCAAGAGGCCCAGGGGCCAAGCCCACCCCTGAGCCCTGTAGGAAGCCATCAGGACAGCCTGCCCCACCCCAAGCTCCAGCCTGCTCACCCTTCAAACCATTGCTGGAAGCTTTGGAATTCTCCAGGCTGCATTTGAATCCCAGCCCCAGGTGGTTTGCAAGAGCAGGCCACACCACAGCCACAGCCATCCAGACTCAGATCTGCCCCATGCACAGGGCAGGAGAGGCCCCAGAACTGAGCGACCGTGAGACCACCCGAGGCTCACCGTAGATCCTGAAGTCACACTGCATGCCTCTTTCCTAAAACGCAGTGTAGGTCGGCCAGCACCCTGGAAGTGGTGGGGCTGGCGCTGCACCCAGAGTGGGCCAGGACTCCATGTGCTGGGGAATCTTGGCTAAGAAGTCCTGTGCCTCCCCCAGAACCACCAGGATGCAGCTTCCCTCCGTGGCTTATTGATTCAAGGCCAACTGGAAGAATTGTTTCCTGTTCCCCAGGGTTCCCTCATCCTCGGCGGGTTCTGGGTGTTCCTGCTCCCCTCCCCCCAGCATTGAGGACTACCCTCGGCAGGCAGAGGGTCTTCCTGGACAAGCTTCTGCCTCCCTGTATTCCATGGAGAGGAAGCCCGGAGGCCCAGCACAGACAGCATGCCACCTCATGCTCTCCTGCTCTTGTCAGTGTGCAGGCACCTTCACTGTGAGGCAGCAGCTGCCTAAGCTGAGTCCCACAGAGCAGGTGTAGAGCTGGGAATGGGCCTGTGCCACGGGCAAGGGTTACAGTTAGGGTTAGCAACATGGAGGTGGGCGGTGTCCTGGGGCACCAAGAACTGTAGCCAACACCTGTGCTGGGTTGTCCTTGAGTCAAGCCCAGGAGGTACTGTGGGCCGGGTGGTGTGCCATGGGGCAGTGAGCCTGGGCCGGGCAGACCTGGGCTTAGGAGCTGGTGCCCACAAGCCAGCAGTACTGACCAAATCTGTCCTTGCGTCTCAGAGGCTGAAGATCAGGAACAAGACCCAAGGAAGGATGCAGATGATGCCAGCTGGTAAGCAGGCCTTGTCCAATACTAGCCTTAGGAGAGGGGCACTTTAGAAACACAGGGTCCAGAGTCAGCAGGGTGTAGGAGCCAAGCCCCTACCAGAGTTGGCTTTCTGAGGGGCCTAACGGAGCCGGAACACCTGGGAAGTCATGCCGGAGGGCTCAGAGGAAGGGTGGAGAATCAGAAGGATTCCTCAGGGAAGCAGGGCCTCACCTGACTGAGCAGAACTGCCAGGGCCCCTCCCTGCCTGGCCCCACAGCCCCTCCAGCTGGCCCAAGGGTGTCAGAGCTGGTTTCTTGCAAGCAGCCACACGTGCCACTGGGAAAGGAGGCGTTATCTTGTCTGGTGCCCACTGGGCCCACTGAGGTCTCGTCAGCACTGTGAAAATAACCAGCCCAAAGGGCTTGCCAGAAGGAGGGAGCCGGCCCGACAGGAGAGCTGGCCCCTGCATAGCACTATCTCTCTCTGCTCCATCACCCACCCCTGGCATCGAGGAGGCTTAAAGTCCTTGAGCTACCCAGAGTTTTTCTGATTCGTCACCACAGCCCAGGCACGGCCCTGTCACCTGTTTGCAAGTGGCCCCCCTTGAGCAGATACCAGAGAGGGCCTTGGCCACCAAAGGCTCTGCTGATTGGTACAGCTAGGGCCTACACGTTGGAAGTAGGCATGTAAGGCAGGCCTTGGGCCCCTCCCTGCTCAGGTAAGAGGAAGGACTGAGCTGGGAAGACTTCCCACCCTTGTGGTGGCACAGCCAAAGCCATCTGCCCACATGGACCAACTCAGCGGCATCCAAGTCACACCACTGGTACTGATGGTGAAGCCCTCCCCATGTCCTCTGTCATCCCAGCCACACCAAACAAAGTGCTACAGGACAGGGGTCTCCCAGGTTGGTGTGAGTGATAGGCCCATCCTGCCCGTGTCTCCATGGCCACATGGCCTCCATGTGGAAGAACCATGCATCTACTGGCGGCAGCCATGTCACACCATATTTTAGTCCTTTGAGCAGGTTGGACACTACTTTCTGAAGCCCAGTTGGCTGTGAATAAGTTGTTGCCAGTCCAGGACGGGGTAGTTCAGGGTATCTCTGGCCAAGATGAGTCATTAGGGGAGCCAGGAGAGCTAGCTTTCCATGCCAAGAGGGAGCATCCAGATCCTCTCTGCCCACATAAGCACCCCTCAGAGGCTCTCCCACTCCCAGGGGTATCCACTGCCCAGCACTGGAGGAGAGATGGAGGACAGGAGTCACTCTGCAGTCCTCTCATCATGACTCCTACTCCAAACCACTCTTTTCCTGCCCCACAGTCAGGCAAACCTAGAAGACAGGAAGGAGAAGGATGAGGATGCCCAGAGAAATGTGGATGATGAGAGTGAAAAAACAGAGCCAGATACTGAGAAGAGCGACTTGGAGGCCAGCATCCAGGAGGAGCAGGAGGGCGTGTGCACAGGCAGATGTACCCAGGGGGCTGAGGTCAGCCACACTTGGTGTCCCCACACTCAGTCCTCCTACACAGGAGCCTGCCTGTATTTACCTGTTGGGTGTCTTCTTTGGGCTTACAGGAGCAAGAGCCAGAATCCATAAAGCTGAATGATCTTCTGGACAAAGAGGCAAGCGCTTTTTACTTAGTAATAAGAAAAATATGGAGGCATGAGACCTAAGGGCCACGAGCACACTGTGGCCTTGTGGTCACAGGGTCATCTCAGCAGTCACCCAGCTGTAGAGCTGACCGGGCCCTCCCTCCCCAGAGACCTGGGCCACGAGCACACGGTGGCCTTGTGGTCAAGGGGTCATCTCAGCAGGTGCCATGTTGTAGAGCTGACCAGGTCCTCCCTCCCCAGAGACCTGGGCCACAAGCACACTGTGGCCTTGTGGTCAAGGGGTCATCTCAGCAGGCACCCAGCTGTAGAGCTGACCGGGCCCTCCCTCCCCAGAGACCTGGGCCACGAGCACACTGTGGCCTTGTGGTCACGGGGTCATCTCAGCAGGCACCATGCTGTAGAGCTGACTGGGCCTTTCCTCCCCAGAGACCTGGGCCATGAGCACACGGTGGCCTTGTAGTCATTGGGTCATCTCAGCAGGTGCCATGTTGTAGAGCTGACCAGGCCCTCCCTCCCCAGAGACCTGGGCCACGAGCACACTGTGTCCTTGTGGTCACAGGGTCATCTCAGCAGGCACCCAGCTGTAGAGCTGACCAGGCCCTCCCTCCCCAGAGACCGGGGCCACAAGCACACTGTGGCCTGTGGTCACAGGGTCACCTCAGCAGGCACCATGCTGTAGAGATGACTGGGTCCTCCCTCTCCACAGAGGCCTGGGACAAGCTCTGGGTCTCTTTGCCTGATCCCAGGGACATCCTAGCCCCAACTTGCCAAATAATGCAGTCACCAAAGGTGTTGACTCCTAAGAGGAGTTGACTCTGCATTTGACCTTGGCCCAGAAAAACAACGCTAGGCCCTTTGCCCTGGCATATTGGTCAAAGACACATCAGTGCTCTATTAGGAATTCTCATGGGGCACTTTATGAAGGAAGGTGGGTCTTATTCTTCCTTCCAGACCATGTGGTTGGTTGTGGAAACAGCTGGACATATTGTTTACCAGAATTTTATAACTGATGCTCCTTGGTATGATTCTGGGCCAGCCAAGGTACCCAAATAGAAACCACAGGGCAGCCACACACTGAGCTGCGGGGCTATTCCATCCCAGTGTGGGTCTTTGCCACTTGAGTGCAGAGTGTGGCTCCAGGCAGGTCTGTGGAGGCAGAACCCAGGTGCTGCCCAGCTGAGCAGGTCTGGGAGGGGATGGCCAGGGCATTACCTATTACCTAGAGGCCCTGGTGCTTAGAGGATGAAGGTAGAGAAGACCCTCTGGGGTCTCAGGGACCTGGTAAGAGGAGAATAGGCAGGCAGGGGTGAGGCCATATTCCTTTCTCAAGCTCTCCTGACAGAGCTGGCCCCATAGACTCCTCACAGTCCACTCTGCCATCAGCCCCCACCGAGCTTTGCAGGAGCCCCCCACCCTGAGCATCACTAGCACCTGGTGGTAACTGTCCAGGCCTGGCTACTCCAAGGACAAGAGTCTATATAGCCTCTCACCTAGGTGGATGCTAGGTGAGCTCATCCACATGTCTTTGGTTTCTACCCACAGAAACAATCTACATTTGTGGAGATTGACCTGGGAGACCATGCCGAGGAGGTACAGACAAAACCCCCTCAGACAAGAAAGCCAAATCACCCATGGAAAAAGTGCCTGCATTGTCTTGCTGGGCTGGACAGGCTTTTCCAGGAATTTGCTCATAACGGGCCTGTGTTGGAGGATGAGGCCGAGACCCAGGACCAGCAGCTACATGGATGCTCCATGGTGTTAAGGATTGGTCTTCGGCAGGGGTGTGGGAGGGAGGCTGAGGCCACCTTTGCCTCTTCCTCACTCTCCCTCACTCCCACATACCCACACCCTGGCACTATCAGAGATTCTAGGGCCTGGGCAACCCTTGAGGTGCCTGTAGGCCCCCAGAACCTCTTGTAGGATCATACCGGTGCAGTGGAAAGGTCACAGCTTAGAGTTGTATCCTTGGGAAGTGTCTGGCTCTGACAGTAAATGCTCATAAAACTCTCATAACTCCTGTGCCTCAGCTTTTCCTCGGTAGAATCAGAATCAAAGTAGTACCCATACCTCAGGACTATTTTAGACAGCTCTCAGAACAGTACCCTGTACCCAGAAAGCCCCAGAATCAAGTATCACCATCATCACCATCATCATCATTACCCATCATTACTATCATCATTACCACCACCATCATATCACATCATTATCCCTACCACCATCCTCACTGTCATCATCAGCATTATCCCCATCATCACCACCATCACCACCTCACTATCACCAGCTCCACCAGCACCATCATCATCATCACCAACATCATAATCACCATCATCACCATCATCCCCACCACCACCGCCATTATCACCACCATCCCTATCATCACCACCATCATCACTGTCACCATCACTATTACCACCATTCACCATTATCCCCATCATCACCACCACCATTAATCACAACCACCATAACCACATCATCACCACCATCACCATCATCACCATCAAGAACATCACCATCTTCATCACCACCATCACCATCATCACCACCATCACCATCACCATTATCACCACCATCACCATAACCACCATCACCATCATCATCATCATCATCGTCATCAGCATTATCATCGCCATCATCATCATCATCATCATCATCATCACCTATAAAAAGACAAAGTTGATCCAATGGCTTGTCAGGGCCCTTCCAATACAATTATCTGGCCCCTCTCCCTTCCATTCTCTGCCGTGGTAAACATCCATCTTTTTGAAAGTTTCTTGAAGTTCTCTTTTGCAAAGTTCAAGCTCTTGCCTGGGTCAGTGATTTTCCACATTGTACCTCTTATCCCTTTCACCCTCACATCACACTATACAATGAAAAGAACTATTTATTAAATCCCCACAAGTCTACTCATGGGGGCCCCCAAGTTCTAAGGACTCCACAACATTCAGCCAATGGTAGAGTGGGACCAACTGGCCATATCGCCCTCTCTGCAGTCCAGGGGCCATGGAGGCCCACCTAAAGGGCAGTTCTTTGGCCAGGGTCCCCACTGGGGGGTTTCTACTCAATAGAGCCCTGTCTGATGGGAGGATGCTCAGGGATAAGGCCTCTATGCCTCATCTCTGCCCCAGCCCATTCCTTGGGCAGGTACCGCAGGCTTACACCCCCAGTCCCCTGAACCTCTCTTGCCACTTCCCATAGGTGGTCACCTACACCATGAGAGAAGAGATGTGGCCCCCGATGGACATAGGGGACTTATCAGAAGATGAGTGAGTGATGCTGTGGGCTCGTACCGGGGTGAGGGTGGGGGCTGACTCCACTACAGGGGGTGGTGGGCCCCTGGGCCCAGCATGTGGTGGGCACATACAACTTGCCTTTACTGAGGTGCAGGGCAGGCAACCAAGAAGCAAACCTGCTGAGGCTCAGGGACGAATTCCCCAGGAGCTCCCTCACTCCACAGACCAGGCTGTGCCTCCCAGTCCCATCAGCCAGGAAAAGGGCCAGCTATGAGAGAGGGACAGGGTTGGGGAGCAGAATGTAAAAGACGGGTGGTGCCAGCTTCTCCAGTCTGGGTTTTGGTTGCAGACTGGGGTCCTGTGGGTCATGGAAGGCCCCACACACATGACTGGAGCCAGGGGGAGGCAGGGCCCTCTCACAGTGGGACTTGGGCTTTCACGGATGGAGGACATGCTGGTCCTGATGACCCACACCCTGTCATGGTGGACACTGCTCAGACCAGCAAAGCCCCAAGACTTCCTGAGGCCCTGCAGCCTGACCATAAGACAGGACACTGGAAGCCAGCAAGACACTTGTCTCTGGCCCACTGAAGGGACCCAGGGATCTATTTTGTTTTAACTTGAACAATACAGAGAAATGCAAAGAAGAAAATAGCAACCATCCAAATCTCTGCCTTCCAGAATATACAGCTATATTCATATTTTGACTTGTTTACTTAAAAATTCTATAAAAGAAAAATTGCTCTATTGGGTTTATAAAACCAATGCATGGTCTTTAAGTAGCTGAAGTAATGTGGAATAGCACAACAAGAAAGAAGGTTTAGAATCAGCCCTTCTTAGAAACAGGACAAAACAGCACATCGTCTTAGATGTTATATTCAGAGTAGAGCTGGGTCTGCGGATGCTGGCAGGGCCCCTCCGGCACATGGGGCTCCCTTCCACCAGAGCCGTGGCATTGTCAGTACTCACTATACCCTCTGCCTATCGGGCAGTTGGTAATGATTGTTAGTGCCATTTTGCTTAGATATTTATGTCTTGGGGGAGGGAATTCCATGAGGAAGTTCTACTGCATCCTCATGAGGAAGTCCCCTGGCCTCTGGCCTCCTCCAACATGACTAGTCATACCAGCTCTTACTAGGACATCAAGTCTGTCAACTCCCAGATCTGGACTTCAATCAGGCTGGTCTTTTCCAAGTGGAGCAATATTTTTCTCCTCATTTCTTGATGCTAGGTCTGGCCCAGGGCTCATGGTGCTTTTGTTCTCTGCTCTGAGGCTGGACAATCATATCTCCATTTCTTGTTCTCAGGCCTGTCCCCAGGACTCACTGCCCCAGAGAACCAGCTGGATGGGGGAGGGGTGTGCAGGAGAAGTCCCTGGCAGATGGAGGCCAGCTGGTGGGGGCCGAGTCTGTGGCCAGCAGGGGCTCCAGGTGGGCCTGGCCTGAACTGACACTGGGGCTGGCTCACCATCTGCACCTCCACCCTGGCCTCCTGCACCCTCTGTTTCCTCTGACGTCACCCCGGGACCTGCTCAGATGGTGGGGTTGGGTACACAAGTGTTTAGCCTGAGTTGGGGTGGTCCTCGAAAAGAGAAGTGTGAGCTGCTGCCTGGCTGCGGGGGAATGAGCACAGGTTGCAGTGTTCCAAGTGGTCACCTCCTGCACCCTGGCTTTGGGGCCACGGGGTGGCTTGGCTTTGTCAGTCGGTCTCTTGTGTTTAAGCGTTCCTCTACCCAGAGAACAAGAGCCCTAGGGCCGCTGGAGGACAGCAGTGGGCTAGCTCTGCAGGCTCGGGGTGGGGCCTGCCCTTGAAGTCCCCAGCACGGTGCCAGGAGGGGCCTTTCTCATCCCCCTACTCCTGGCCTCTAGGACGAAGACCAGCTGGGTGTGCTGTATCCCATACTCCACCAAGAGGAAGGCGAAGGAGAGCATAGCAGCCCTGGAAAAGGTACCTAGTGCCGGGAGAAGATGGGGGTCAGGGGCTCCAGGGAAGAGGGGGGCTGGGAGAATGGGGCGGTCAGGTGTCCTGGGTCCCCAAAAGCCCCTCTGGCCAGGCTCCTATCTCACGGTCAGAGCTGGGAAGATGAGGGGCAGATGGTGCTGTGATGCCTGAGACCCCAGCCAGCCCTGAGGTGACCCTGGGGCCCAAGGTCCACCCAGGTACCTCCCCAGCCACTGGGACACCACGGGATCTTTTAAAAGACAATGAACGAGTTCTTCCCCTGTGAGAGGTGGGAAGAGGCAGGAAGGTGGCTCAGGCTTCCCAGGTCATGGCTGCTGTCCCAGCCCCATCCAGACACCCCTGGGGAGGCACCGCTGGTGAGCTCTCATGGGTCCTGCAGGGAGGAGGCTGGGACAAACCACCCCGCAGCCTGGAGCTTCCTCCTGGGGGAGGAAATTCCATGAGGAAGTTTTACTGCATCCTCATGAGGAAGTCCCTTGGTCTCTGGCCTCCTCCAACATGACTAGTCACACCAGCTCTTACTAGGACATCGAGTCTGTCAACTCCCAGATCTGGGCTTCAATCAGGCTGGTCTTTTCCAAGCCCAGCCCTGACCAAGCTCGAGGGACCGAATCCCAGTGTGGTGATAGGATCTGCTCTGACAGCTCAGGGAGGAGGCGTGGTCCTGCCGGGGCAGCTGCTTGGGATGCGGGTTCCCTCGTGCACCCAACGTCCCCAGCTGGTTTGTCCAGTTATCACCAGAGGTGGGATTCAGTGTGCAGTAACAAGATGGCCCTGGGGGTATTGTTTCATGCCTCAAGCCCCAGACAAGCTGGGGAGGGGTCCCGGTGTCCATGGCGCTCTTCAGTTTGACTGTGTCTCCCCAGCCTGGCTCTGGAGCAGGCCCCTTTCCTAGTGGTCATCACAGAACAGCCTGGATGCCACTGAAGGGTCCCAGCCCCTGTGAGAAAAGCCATGTGGCCAGTGTCCCCGTGCCCCGGGACAGTGTTCCCTGAGGATCTGAGGGCTGGAGCTTTTGGAGAGTGTTCCCAGAGCCAGTGTGCTGGGACCCAGCCTGGGAGCCAAGACAGCCATTCAGGAGGACAGGATGGGAGCGGAGGGCTGCAGAAAGAGGAGCCGTGCAGGGGCACTGTGTCTCCTCCTGCGACCAGCCGAGTCTTAGCAAACCAACAATGTTTGGCACCTTCATGTGGTCCAACCTCACCTCAAGAATGCGCCCAGCCGGTGTGGTGGTGCACGCTTATAATCCCAGTACTTGGGAGGCTGAGACAGGAGGATCGCAGGTTCAAAGCCAGCCTCAGCAACTCAGTGAGGCACTCAGAAACTTAGCGAGACCCTGTTTCCAAATAAAAAAAAATAGGTCTGGGGTGTATTCCAGAGGTAGAAGGCCCCTGGGTTCCATCCCCAGTACCACACACACACACAAAAAAAGAATGCGCCTAGCCTCGTTGCTGGAAGATGCAGCTCACCAGAACCCAGCCCGAGCACTCACACACACTCCAACATTCACATAGGCAGGTTCTCATGTACACAACATGCACATACAAATACACACATGTGCACACACCACACGGGTGTACACACAGGTTGTGCTACATGTGTACATATATGCTCACCACACACGTGCACATGTGACACACATTTTTGTGTGTATACACATATACCAGGTCACACATGTCTGCAATTATGAGCACACAAACATTTGTGTGTATGCGCATGCACACAGGAGGGCAGTGTTCTGTCCAGTGTCCTCCATCAATTGGCTAGGCGCCGTTCTGAGTGCTGGGGACCCAGCGGCGAGTGGACCAGACCTCTGGCCCTATGGTGCCTCTGTTCCAGCAGGATGGATGACAGTCTTCCAGCATGTCTTAATTTAACTACATGGAGTCTCATAAAAATTAGCCAAGTCACTTTGGAGAATAACCTTTATTACCTGTTGACCAAGGCTCCCAAGCTGTGCCCCCTCTTGAGATGAATATGATGTGGATGTGGCTTTGGGGCCTGGCGGGCAGCCTGGGAAGTCACCAGGTCCTTGCTATAGCAGTGCATAGTCCTCTGGGGGCAAGTGCCGGGGACAGGCCCTGTCCAGAGCATCCTGCACGTGGTAATCAACTTGGCCCCTGTGGAGTAGTTCCACAGTCCTCCCCATGTCACAGCTGAGGCAGTGAAGGCAAGAGATGGCTCATGGTGGCAAGGAGGATGGGTGGGCAGGCATGGCTGCTGGGTAGGGGTGTGGCCATTGCAGGTCCCTACTAGTCTCTCCTGTTACCTCCATAAAGAGAGCAACTCAGCTGGGTGTGGTGGCGCATGCCTGTAATCCCAGTACTTGGAAGGCTGAGACAGGAGGATCACAGGTTCAGGACCAGCCTCAGCAGCTTAGCGAGACTCTCAGCAACCTAGTGAGACCCTATTTCAAAACAAAAAATTAAAAGGGCTGAGGGTGGAAGTCGGAGGTAAAATGCCCCTGGGTTCAATCTGAAAAAGAAGGAGAGAAGGAAAGGAGAGGAGAGAAGAGAAGAGGAGAAGAGAGGAGGAGAGAGGAGAAGAGAGGAGAAGAAGAGGAGAAATGGCTTCTGCACCTGTCCCCTGGTCCCACCGGGGCCTTACTGCAGACTTTCCCCTCAGCAGCGATGGCCACAGTGGGCTGGCCAATGGCGCCACCTGGTGGCCCAGCTTCCCCATACCTCTCTGTTTTCAGTCCTAGAAACTGGCCATCCAAGACACTGTGGACCAATGCTTCATCGCTATCACAGAATTTAAACTCCTCGGCTGACTATTCACTAAAGGACGGGCTAGAATGTGAACGTATCACTGGACATTAGTGGCTGCGTGTCGATGCCCCTGGGCCCCAGCCGGGGGGAGATGGCCAAGGCCACCTCTGCGCTGGCCCTGCCTACGCCCACACCCCTCCTCAGTGCCTCTACCTAGGGGCCCTGTGTCCTCGGACCATGCCTGACTGTGTGGGGGCCCAAAGAAAATTCCCACACCACCACCACAGAACAAGCAGCAAAACCCAACCCCCCTCAAACATGGACATCCCCGGCCCCTGCATACCTGGCCTCCTCAGGGACTGGGGCCTCTGGGGGGACAGGCGGCCAAGGGGCAGAGCTCAGGATGAATCTCGTGGGCAGAGGGGCTTCTCTCTGGCTGCGGGAGTTATGAGGAAGTCCTGCCAAGGACAGGGAGTGGTCTCCCGCCTCCTCCCCAGGGCCGTGGCTCCTGTTGGACTCAGAATGCAGCATGTGGGATTGGAGGGCTAGGGGTGCAGGGAGCAGAGACCCGGACTGGGCTGGGGTGGCCAATGAGAAGGGGTGATTGGGCTGTCCTGCAGGGCTCTAATTGGGCACAGGCTGAGATCCTTTGGGCTTTACCCCCATTGTGCAAGCTGAACTTTGGGGTAAATACTTTGGGGTCTCAGTCCACAGATGCAGGACCCTCAGGACAGGTGGGCATCCTGCAGAAGGAGACTAGCTGGGCTTCCTGTTTGGCTCTGACAAGAACTTCAGGTGGCAGCAGGGAGTGGATGGTCCCCATTTTACAAACAAGAAAATTGAGATGCCAAGAAGCAGGTGGCAGGGATCCGAGGCCCAGGGCTGTGTGGGTGCTGGGGCTGAACCCACATCCTCGTGGGTTCCTACCTGCTCCCACCCCTTCTGAGCTGAGCTGCCACATCCAGTCCTGCAGGACTGGCCCCACGTTCAGCCCCATTGGGGGGCTATCATCCTTCCAATCCCAGTAAACTTCAAGGCCCTGTGAGTCAAAGCCATCTGCCCATCTCAGGAAGCGACCTTTGGTTAGCCCCGTGTCCCCACAGAACAACTCGTTACCACCCCTCTGCCTCCAGAGAGGTCTGTCCCCATCCAAGGAGGCCCTGTCCCCATCCAAGGAGACCCTGTCCCCATCCAAGGAGGACCTGTCCCCATCCAAGGAGGGCCTGTCCCCATCCAAGGAGGCCCTGTCCCCATCCAAGGAGGGCCTGTCCCCATCCAAGGAGGACCTGTCCCCATCCAAGGAGACCCTGTCCCCATCCAAGGAGGACCGATCCCATCCAAGGAGGACCTGTCCCCATCCAAGGAGACCCTGTCCCCATCCAAGGAGGCACTGTCCCCATCCAAGGAGGACCCTGTCCATCAAGGAGGCCCCAATCTGAGGTGGGCCTGTGCCTATCCAAGGAGGGTCTGTCCCTATTCAAGGTGGGATCTGTCCCCTTCCAGGGAGCCTCCTGACACCATTTCATGTTCTTGGTAGAATTGCACCTGTTCCTGGGGCACCAAATCTTGACAGCTGGGTGCCCAGTCCCAGGCTGTGTAGAAGGGAGGTCAGGGAAGGGCCTCGGGCCCTGGGTGGGCACAGGGGCCTCTATTTGGTCAGCTGGGCCTTGCACCATTTCATAGGGGGTCCCCAGCCCCCATATCTAGCTGTCAGTCTGAGAGCAGAGTCCTTGCTTGGAGACCATGGTCCTGCCTGTGTCTGGCTCTGGGGAGTGGGAAGAACAGCCTGGGAGCTTCCTCGAGTCGCTGGCTCTGCAGCCCCTGCTGCACCGGGCAGGCCCAGGCATGCCCGAATCTGCCTGGACCATCCCGTGCTGCTTTCCATTCCTGAGAGCCTTCCCTCTGCTGGGCCCTCTGAGGACTCTCTGGCAAGGAGCCCACACTTCCTCCCGAGTTTGCTTCATGAGGGGGGAACACAGGTGCCAGGAAGCAGCCCGGGACCTGATGTGCCAGCGAGCCATGGAAGGTGAATGAGGTCGGGAGGGGCCAGCACCCCTGGAGCCCAAGAGGTCCTGCTGGGTTCCTGCCAGGGCTGTAGACTGGCCTCCAGCAGATGGCAGGCTGTGTACCACGGTGTTACTCCACTGTGTGTAGACCAGCAGTGCCTTCCTGAGTTCCTCCCTTTATAAAGCCCGGTCTGTTGTGAGCTGCTCCACTCTGAGTACAAGTGCCAAGGCACAATGACTTGGGAACTTGTCTGGACAACAGGTAGCCACCGGAGGCTGGACGTGCGGAACTTCGTGCAAAGAACCTGCACAGCACAGGCATCAGGCACAGGCTGATGAATAAATTAGTCGTGCTAATAAAAGGTGACCACCTGCGAACTTATCAAATTACTTCAGAAGCTCATGGATGCATGGACATGTCAAACATGTCAGAAAAAACAGCTGTTGTGAGCGAGCTATGTTCTTAACATAGCTTTGTGTTTTTCCACAATGTTAGAATTTACTGAATAACAGATTTTGCATGCAACATCACCTTCATCAGCTTTAATTCACCACTTGGTACCATGACCAAGGCAATCACAAGTTTTTATTCCATTCCAATCTTAATTTCTAATACCTATAAGTCAACTCATACATCATGTTCCACTGTACTGAGCAGATGTAGATTGTGGAAACAACCCAAACACAGTCTTAGTAATTTAAGAATGTTTATTGTAATAGTGACCAAGGCAGGTTCTTCATTTATTAATATATCACGCAAGCCTGATTGTTAGGGCTAATTGTTATGGATGAGAGAGGAGAAAGGACAGGAGCAGATTGAGAAGTTGAGGTTAGTACAACCTGACAGGCAGGCAGAGCTCGATAGATGTTGCACTCCTGGGTCGGGTACTGGGTACAATGCCATGCTTCCAGGTCTGGCGCTGTTGATGATGTCAGGTAGCCAGCAGGACACCAATTGCAATCTTTAATCAATGAGAGCTTACCACACAAAAAAGGATCAGCATTTGGTATCAACTATACCAAAAGTGAGGAGGAATGGCTGGCCACTACCAGCCCCGCTGGCCGGGTCAGCGTTCAGCCTCGACATCGGTGGTCAGAATGGCCAGGCTCGGTGGTGGAGGAAGCTGCAGGGTTCCTTGGGTGGTTAGCTGTCAAGGGGTAGCCTGGTTACACGCAGGCCTTGCACAGCACACCCATGCCTGCCATGCCTCGGTGCACATCAGGAGTTACGCTTGTGCATCGCACATTATGCCTGAGTGTGTTCTCAGTTCATGCTCTGGGCATTAACAAAACCATTTTTTAATATGTGTTCCATACATCCACGCCATGATATAAATGGGTTAAAGAAAGGCCAAGAAAGGGTCAATGAGGCCACAGGGTTACCAGATGCTGTGCCAACAGCAGATACAAATGCAAAGGTCACTGCAGGTGGCCAGATAAGGATTTTAAGGAACCAGAGTCGGTCCGGGAGGAAAGCAGTGTCAGAGCGTCAGCTTGGACTGGGCCCGAATTGTCACCACGGGAAGCAAGTTGGAGGTTATAAGGTCTGCTGTTTGGCTGTTTTCCTGGGCAAGGCTCCTAATGAATGACCAGGTGACAGGGTCAGTGTGCCACTGTATCTCGTCTTGGGCTCCTTGTTTTATGGTCTCAGCTCCTGTGTCTGGTGTGTCTAATATGATTTGGGATGCCCATCTATCCATGTGCTCCTGATTTTATTTCATAAATTTGCACAAACAAATGATCAATTTGTGTCTTGTGGTTGTTCTGGGCAGATGGTTGTTGTTTGTTGCATGAACAAGGTGTGGAGTGGTCTTCCTTGGCACTTGAACTCAAAATGGAATCACTTATGGCAGGCTACTTCTTCACAAAATGGAGCAGCTCAGGGCTGGCACAGCCCACGGGCTGCTGCTCTATGCCCCATGGAGCCACTCAGAGCTGGTGCAGCCTGCTCCACCAAGGGGTGCTCCCTGCAGCCCCCACTCCTTGCCGGGACCCCTCCTCCCAGGCAGCCTCCTGGCCATCCACCTCCTTAACCCCCCTCGGGTTCTCTCAACCCAGCTGTCCAGAGTCGGAACCACAGCCGCGTAGTGGGACCAAGAGGCAGAACAAGAGAAAAGCAATTAATTGATGTGTGCGTTTCATGGGCACCATACCCAGGAGACAGGCAGGTGGCAAGCAGCCTCAGCGAGGGGCATTCAGCTCAGCAGAGAGCGTCCGCTTCCAGAGGGAGAGGAGGCAGGGAAAGGTCCTAGGGAGGCAGGCCAGGGGCCATTGCAGGTCTAAAGCTGTCTTCACTGGTCTCTGTTCTCCTGGGGCAGGGGTGGGGGTGGGGTAGCAGGGCCCTTGTGTCCTTGTAAATTTTGTCCTGATTCAGGCAAACAAGGCAGGGACCTTGCCTGTCTGCAGCTCAGCTTGCTAGGAGCCTACTTGGGTCTCCCACTGCACCACTATCAGCTACCTGGGTTAGCACAGATCCCAAAGGTTACAGGCTCTGAACCACAGGCCTGCCACTTGTCAGACCACAGCAGAACACTGGCCAGTAGCCCACTCCTTCCTCACAGGACTCACAAGACCACAGTCAGGGTACCATGTCCACCTTCGTACAGCCATCCCAACTGACTGACACCTTGGCCACTAGGCTTGCCCTGATCCTGCCCTGGGAAAGGGGCAACTTTCCAGCTCATGGTGGGCTCCCCTGACAGCCAGCCCAACCTGAACAATCTTGGGGTATCCCAGAGTCACTTCATGAGGCTAAAGGCAAATGTGGCCAATGGGTTTGTGGTGAAACAAACACCCCTCACCCAGAGCAGCCCCAGATTCCAGGAGGCCAGGCCTTGCACTCACCACCATGGCGTATCTCGGTTTGTTTAATCTTTCATTTTCTCAGTACTGTTTCACAGTGTTAAATGATCCACTTGGACACATTAAATTTTTAAAACGCTCACTTGAGCATCAGCAATTCTGAATCTGACCACAAAGACCACAACGTGGTTCGGCGCTGTGCCGAGGAAAGGAGGAGGGTTCTCCACAGAGAATGTGTGAGGTCAGTAAGTGTGGGAGTCCCTGGGGACAGGGCTGGTGGCTCCAATAGGCTGTTGTTGGTGTTGTTTTACTGGCTTGGTTTGCTCACATGGGCCCCGGGCACAGGATTTCAGCCAAGAGCACCTCAGTTCCCTTCACCGGCCGTTCCCGAGTGCAGCTCACAGCTTTCGCCAGCTTTACCTGTTAGTATTTAACCAACCAGTAGGCTCTCTCTGCTCTCCCCTGGCACTGTGAGGACAGAACCCCAGTGTTGGTCCTGTCCATCCTGCCTGCACCATGGCCCTGGGGGCTGGCACCTCTCACACAGCAGATGTTCATGCAATATCACAGTAGTTGTTCAAAAATCGCCAATGTGAATGCATACTTCAGCAGATTTTTGAGACTCTCACACCACCTCTTGGAAATTAGAGGGGATGGCCCAAGGTCCCCAGAGCAGGATGTGGCTTGGCTGTGTCCTGAGGCTAGCCGGAGCCCTGCTGTGAGGCCTTGGCACCCACGACTAGATATGGGTGGCTGGACCCCACCTGACAGCCCAGGATCCTGGGGAAGCAGGAGGGAGCAGGAAGAGAGGAGGCCTCACCATGGGTGGGGCAGGCCCTGGGCATCACCTGGGATTGTGTACTCTTGGCTTCCCCACACCCTGGGCTGCTCATCATTGGACGCTTTGTCCAGGGACCTGCCAGCATTGGCCAGCAAAGTCCAGAGCAGACTGTGCATCCAGAACCTCCAGTCCAGCGGGAAGAGGGCAGGATGCCCTGTGCTCAGCAGCATGCAGGTGCCAGGCAAGAGCTGCACCCCAGCCCCTTGAGCACCCTTCCCTGGCCCTCACCATGGTCAAGTCAGGTGCTGTATCTGCATCACTCACCCCAGACCCATCATTTCAGGGTAATAACTAGGCCTGAGAGCTGCTCCAGACCATGGGCTTCCTGCTCCCCAGCCCCTGCTGGGAACACAGGGCAGGAGGACCCACTGCCCTCCTGATGAGCAGACAGCAGCCACTTGCTCTGGCCTGGCATCCCAGCTCACTGGGCCTTTCCCACCGCCCCAGAGCTGCCCTTCAGCCTAACTGGAGCTGGAGCTGCCCCCATAGGTCATCTTGCCTCCTGCCCAGACTATGCAATGAAAGCTGTCTACAGCAGGGAGGGGCAGGCCTTCCATACGCCCTCTGCACACAGAGCCCTGGCCTCGCCTGGGCTGGCACCCCCATATGGCAGCCTGGCCACGCTCACCCTCCTGCAGAGATCCTGCCAGCTGGCCGGCCAGCCTCTCCTCCTGCAGGCGCATCCCTGGCTATACACCAGGTCACAGCCAGTCAGGGAAGGATCTGCCATACAGTGACAGCAGGGCCGTGAGTCCCCTGGCCCATGTGTTGTCACCCTGAGCATGAACCCTTCCTCTCCCACCAGCCAGGAGCCCAGTCCTCGCTCAGGCTTGCTGCTCACAGACTCCAGAACTGAGACAAGCTCTCCAGCACAGCCTCCTTCACCCGCTCAGGAGCCAGTCAGGCTTCCAGCCCTCCCATGGCCCTGGGGAGCTGCCAGGCCCCCAGAGTGTTAACAACCAAGGTCCTGGACACCAGGTCCCAGACACCGAGCCCTGCCTTCCCCAGTACCACTGCCTGCGCCACAGAAGGCCAGCCTACGTTGCAGTGATGCCTGGCTCTCACACTTAGAGAGGCCCTCTGGGTCCAGCCGTCCTTCAGGACAGCTCCCACTCAAGTCGGCGCTCCTGGGCCAGGCCACTTCCATCTCGTGGCTCCTTCTGAAAATCTGTGGCTCCTGGAATCCCCACTGCCGGAAAGAGCAGGCTGTTGGCCAGGGTGTCTCGCTCCAGCCCGACGCTGAGGCTGGGACCTGGCAGGGGAGACAGGCACAGGGCTGCTGCTGCCACCTGGGCCCGGGGAGGCTGCAGAAGACCCTCACCATGGCCATGAGGGGCCATTCTGGTCGGTGGCCTTGGTGAGGCCCAGGTGTGGTCTGCAGTCAGTGTGCAGGCCCGGCATTCCTCGGGAGCACATGCTCGCAGCCAGGACAGCACCCTGTGTGCACCTGGGGGCTCTTCTGGCCTGGAGGCTGAGTGTTTCTTTGGCTCTTAAGCTTTTCCTCCACCTTTCCTTTGGACCTCCACACTCAGTAGAAACCTGATGTGAGTGGACGTCTGTCTGTCCAGCACTTGGGACCTGCAGCTGGAGGGAGCCCTGCAGTCGCTCATCCACTCAGCACCACTCAACTCTGGATTAAGGCAACATTCTACTCAACAGTGCGGGCGTCACACAGCACAAGCCTGTGACCAGGACTCATGAAGCTGTGGTCAGCAGGCGTTGGGCACCAGCTGGCCTTGGGAGGCCCGCGACTGTTTGCTCTCTGTGAAACTGACAGAGCCTGTCTGTACAGCGTATAGCCTTGTGGTTGGTGGCAGGAGCAGGGGAAGGAAGGCATGTAAACTCAGAAAGGCATCCCAGCTCCGAGCTCCCATCCTGGCAAGCTCTGAGGATGCGACAGTTTACCCTGAAACAGAGTTGCCACAGTAACAGAAAGCCGAGGTGGTGTTGCCCATAGCGACCAGCCTGGCTCTGCAGAGGGAAGGCTCAGGAGACCCATCCCACCGCCCTGCCCGCTAGCGGAGGAGGCAGCCTGGTCTTCCAGGTGAGAGCAGTGAGGACAAAATTCAACACAAGCTGCTCTGGCAGAACCGGGTACCGCTCAGCCCAGCCAGGCTGCCCAAGGCGGGTTGTCCTGGCTTGCCCTCCCCACCCCTCATCACAGCGGCACAGAGGCCAAACGTTTATTGGTTAACAGCGCTGCCAGGTTTGCTCATAGCAAAAACAAAGGCCAGGCCAAGGCATCTGCCTCACGTGCACTGGTTCCTGAGAGCGGCTTTTAAGAGCTGTGTTCCACGTCCCTCTGGGCCGCGAAGGTCCTTGGGAGCTGGGGTGTTACAGAAGTGTGAGGTCCCAGGGACACGGCACCCAGGGACCAGACCCCAACCCAGTGAGGCTGAGACCTCAAGAAGGCAAAGAGGTTGGCCCTCTCCTCTCCATCCCCCTAGACTCCATCCTCTCCCCACCCCTGGACATGGAGGAAGGGTTTTAAGATATAAGCGGAGGGCTGGCCTGGGGAGGGAGAGACTTTTGGAGTCAGTGGGCAGGAAGAACAGAGACCCCCTGGTGGCCAGCTCCCCAGAGCGGGCAAGCATGCTCACGGGTAAGGCCCCATCTCAGACATGGCTCTCTCCTGTCACATCCCCCCACCCCTGGCTCACATCTGCAAAATATCTACAAACTATCAGCGGCGGTGCCAGCAGGACATTACTGCCTGCTGAGAGCGCACTTGCAGCCTTTCAGGACCATGAGTTGCCTGGTGGTCATCTGAAGCTGGAGAAAGGCCAAGCAGGACCCCGGCTGGGCCTCACGGAAGACTCCACGTGGGCCTCAAGGGAAGGTAGGATTTCAACATGTATACCGCAGCCAGCACAGGGTCAGGACAGCAAGGCCCTCAGGGAGGGACATGCTGGATGGAAGGGTCACCTGGGGAGCAGATCGTGAGGGTGGAACACTGAGGGGCCCCAGGGTGAAGGCCTCCAGTACCCTGAGTTAATGGCCCAGGAGAAGTTTGGGGAAAGACATGTATGTGAGTTCTGATGCCCAGCACCCAACAGTCCAGGGGCACTGCCTCCCTGCCTGGCCTCTGAGCCAAGCAAATGGCTCGAGAAACAGGTCAAAAACAGGACCATCTGGTCCTGGTCCAGCTATTCCCTCCTTTAAAGTACTGGGGTTGTTATTTAACATCACTGAGTTAAAATCAAAGTACAAATAAATTACTTACACTTAAAGTATATAATTTCAGCCAGGCGTGGTGGCGCACGCTTGTAATCCCAGTACTTGGGAGGCTGAGACCAGAGGATCCGCGTTCGCGGCCATTCTCAGCTACTTAGTGAGGCCTCTGCAACTTAGTGAGACCCTGTTTCAAAATAAAGAATAAAAAAATAGGGCTGGGGGTGTAGCTCGGAGGTAGAATGCCCCTGGGTTCAATCCCCGGTACCGCAAAAAAAAAAAAAAAAATAAAGTATATAATTTCGTGATTTTTTTTTTACTGTCAAAAGGCAAAGTTACAACAAATCTTAAAGATGGACCTGGCTTCGCTCTGTGGTTCGAGTCTGCTGAGCTGATCAGAGGAGGTGGCACTGCAGGCAGAAGGCTGAGGAAAGCAGAACAGACCAGACTTGGGGGTTTCCAAGTTACTTTCCAAATAGGGTCAAAGCAGCAGGATTTCTCACCACACTGACTCAGGTGCACTGGAATCTCCTGGCTTTGGAGAACTGGCTCTTTTCAAAGTCCAGTTTGATGACTTGGCACCTAGCCCCAGCCCTCCGTTATAGTTTCTTCCAGCCTGGGGACCTGGCCAGGAGGCCCCTTCTAGCCTTGCTTAAAGCCACCGCCAGGTAGCAAGCACTCCCTCAGCTCCTCTCTCCATCCCTCCCCAGAGACCTGCGTGAGTCTCAGTGAAGCATAGATTTGTAGTTATGAATCCTACAGGAGACTGTGCAGCGTGTCCACTCTTGTCTGTCCTCTCACTTAGCACAAGGATCCTGAGATTCTTCCAGCGAGCGTACATTGTGTTCTTTCTTTATAGATTAGCATTCCTTCGTACGAGGTACTACAGTGTGTGTACAGATGGCCATATGGTAGGCACGTGGGTGTCCGTGGGTTTTAACTGTTGTAGTCAGAGCTCCATGTGCACATCCTCATGAGGACAAGTGTTTTTGTTTCTTTTGGGTAAATATGTAAGAGTGGAATTGTTGGCTTGTAGAGAAGTATATATATTTTGTGGAGGGGGGTACCGGGGATTGAACCCAGGGGCATTCTACCTCTGAGCTATATCCCAGCCCTATTTTTTATTCTTTATTTTGAAACAGGGTGTCACTAAGTTGCGGAGGGCCTCACTAAATAGCTGAGGCTGGCGGCAAACCTGTGATCCTCCTGTCGCAGCCTCTCAAGTACTGGGATTACAAGAGTGTACCACCATGCCCAGTGAGAAGTATATTTTTAACTTCTTAAGAAATGGTTAGTTTTCCAAAGTGGCTGCTCTGTTATATGTTTCTGCCCTCAGGGTTTGAGGGTGACCATTGCTCCATTTTTTGCTCAAATTAGTAACGGTGAGTGTCCTGTGTTGGCCACTCTGCAGGCTGTGTGCACACTGATGATGCTGGAGGTCTCTCTGAGCATGCTGGCCACCAGTGTGTCTGTGTGAATGCCCACCCAAGTCACCCTGAAGAACTCATGTACTGATGCTTAGGGTTGATGTAATTAAGTCATGAGGGTTGTAATCTCATCAGTGGACAAATCCATTGTAATGGATTTACTGGATGGTAACCTAGGCTAGTAGGGTGTGGCTTTGGGTATGGCTGTAGACAGTCTGTTCTTTTGTCTTTGAATCCCCTTGCTTGTTGGCTCTCTCCTGCTTCTGGCCTCCATGATGTGAGAGAAGAGCCTTTCTCTCTCTCTCTCTCTCCCTGTCTCTCTCTCTCTCTCTCTCTCTCTCTCTCTCTCCTTCCCACTGTCATGCCCTGAGCTCTGCAGATCCCAGCCTCACATGGACTGAACCTCAAGATTTCCAAAAACTGTGAGTAAATAAATCTTCCTTCCTCTAAGTTGTGTGGTCAGGCTTATTGGGTGACAGCAGTGAAAATGTTAACTGAGGCAGAAATTGGTATCAGAGAAGTGGGGTCACTGCTCTATCTAAGTCTGACCGTGAGACTGGGCTCAGGAGATTTTGAAGGGCAAAGAGGACTCTGTAGGAAAATGTAGTAGAGGCCATATGTGTTACATTCTGGCAAAGAACTTGTCGGCATTTTGTCTGTGTCCTGAAACTATATTTTGTCTGTGTCCTGAAACTTTATGTGAGGCCAAATTTAAAGATGATGGATTGCCTGGCATGGTGGCACACGCTTGTAATCCCAGTACTTGGGAGGCGGAGACAGGAGGATCCAGGTTCGCAGCCAGCCTCAGCTACTTAGTGAGGCCCTCTGCAACTTCGTGAGACCCGGTTTCAAAATAAAGTATAAAAAATAGGGCCGGGGGTGTAGCTCGGAGGTAAAACGCCCCTGGGTTCAATCCCCAGTAGAGCAAAAAGAATAAATAAATAAAGATGATGGATTGATTAAACTGGCAGAAGAAATTTCAAAACACAAAGTATCCAAACTGTATTATGGATATTGATGTCTGCATTCAGCCAATTGTACAGTGAATTTCAGAAGCAGAAAGCAAAGAGAGACTTTATAGATTTGTAGTTTGGCCAGAAAGGCATGTGTAAAACAGGGGCCCAGGGAGAGGGTGCTATGAAAGAAAATAAGATGGCTGAGGGGAGGTTGAATGTTTTGCATGGGAACAAAGAAAGGAATGTGATTGAGGTGGTTCAAGCCCAAGTGTGGAACCATGGAAACAATGGCCAGGAAAGGTGGCTATGATTGAAAAGTGTCTAGCAGCTGCCAGGATTAACACCAATCCAGCAGCAGCCAGGATTGAGAGGCCCAGCAACAGCAGTGACTGAAAAGGGTACAACTACCTTTCCTGCTGGTGGTTGATTTGGGCACTCACATAATTCTGGCTTTGCTAAAAAAAAAAAAAAAGAGATCATGGAGGCTTCTCTCTAGATTTCAAAGGAAGACCAGGGAAGGCAGGCCGTGTGTGGCAGGGTTGAAATCCCTGCAAGCAGGCCCAAATGGGGCAATGTGTGAAGCTGGGAGGGTGAAACCAAGGTTGCAAGAAAAAAAAACACCAAGATTTGGAAATGCCAGAAACATGAACGACTGTGAGGAAAGGCTGCAAGCTATAAGCCATAGAGCCAGGCTAGAAAAGAGCATATATACGCTGCCAATTGTAAACAACCAGGCCACAGAGGTGGGGCTGCGAAGGCCCTTTGGAGACTGCATCTCACCACCATGTGCCCCAGATGCCAGAAATGGAGCTGTAGGATTAAATACTTTCCCTGCTAAATCAGTCCTTCAATCTGGTTTCGGTCCCATTCCTTCTTTCTATGGCTCTATTCCTCCTTTTTTTGGAATGCAAATGTTTACTCTGTGCATTGTACATTGGATGCATGTAACTTGCTTTTATGGGGGGGTACTGGGGATTGAACCCAGGGGCATTCTACCTCCAAGCTACACCCCCAGCCCTTTTCTATTTTTTATTTGGAAACATGGTCTCACTAAGTGGCTGAGGTTGGCCTCGAACCCGTGATCCTCCTGTCTCAACTTTGTAACTCACTTTTTATTTTTATTTTATTTTATTTTATAGGGGCTCATACTCAAGAGTTTATCTTGAGTCTCAGAGGAGACTTTGAACTTTGGGACTTTTGAGTGATGTTGGAACTGTTGAAACTATGGGAACTCTTAGAGATGAACTAAAATGCATTTTGCATTCTGAAATGGGCAAGGGAGCCAGAGGCAGAATGTCATTTTAGATATAGAATGTCCCCTGAAGAGCTCATGTCCTGATGCTCAGAGTTGATGTAATCAAGTAATGAGGATTGTAATCTCATCAGTGGATAAATCCATTGTGATGAAATTACTGGGTGGCAACCTAGGCTAGTGGGATGTGGCTGGAGAAGGGTCCCTGGGGGTGTGGGTCCCTAGGGGTGCCTAGACTGGCAGCTTCCTCCCAGCTTGTGATTCTCCTTTGCCTTTTCCTAATGGCGACTTTTGAGAGCAGTTTCAATGGCAATGAAGTCCAATCAGTTTGTGAAATTGTTTAATGCTTTTTGTGTTCTAAGAAATATTTGCCACTCAAGGAAGAGATATTCTCCTGTGTTTCCTTGAAGAAGTTTTATAGTTTTAGAATTTATATTTAGTTCTGTAATCCATTTAGAATCATTTTTGTGTGTGTGTTGTATGAGATAAAGGTCAGTGTTTTTTCCAATAAGTAAATCTGACACCATTTGTTGAAGAAAACTTTCTTTTCTTTCTCATTGAATTATCTCAACACTGTACTGGAAATTAATTTGCCAGAAGTCAGGTGTGGTGGCCCACATCTGTAATCCCAGCTACTGAGGAGGCAGGGATGAGAGGCCCTTGAGCGTGAGGCCAACCCAGGCAACACAGCAAGACCTCATATCAAAAAACAAAAAAGAATAGAAAAAACAATATTAATGTATCAAGTATGTGTGATATGTTTGTTTCTAAGTGATTTGTAAAGGAATTTTGTGAGGTGCTTTCTCCTGGTTTTTGCCCTAACCCTTTCCCTACACCAACTCCTCTCAGTCCACTCTGTCCAGTAATTCCTTCCATAAAAGGTTAAACACCCACCCACCATGTGATCCACTGTTTATCCTCAACACATGAGTGTTCACAGCAGCTTCCTCTGTAGCAGCCAAGCCTGGCCTGGTCACGGGCGAGACTCCTCCCGCAGCGTCCTCACTGCCCACAGTTGCCACGGGATGGTCACTGCAGGGAGCTGTGCTGTGTGAACAGCGCACTCAAGGCTTGCACCCAACGCCATTCACACAATAGTCTTGAGATGTGATGGAAGCCAGGTCAGGGTCATCAGGCCAGCATGGGCTCCTCCTTGGGACTAGACACATTGTGGCTGTGGGGGTGTGAATCTGCACATGTGGCAACACGTCTCCTCAAACCAGAAAAGCAGTGGGAACCCATGAGATCCAAGTAAGCTCCACCCTCCTGCACTGTGCTGAGCCGGATCTGCCCCTGGCTGGGGCAACTCACACAATGCCCAGGCAGGCCTCTGCAGAGAGGCCTTGGTGGGAGCTAAGTGCCTGGGCACAGCACTTCTCTGGACCATTCTGCAGCTTTCCATGAGCCTACACTATACAAAGTTAGAGATACAAAATACTTAGAAGCACATTGGCACGAGACACAGCAGGCCTTACAGACCTATGCCCTGAAACTTCAAAGCCTGCTCAGAGAAGGTAAGCAGAACTAAGGAAGGAGTAGAGCATGCTCATGGAGTGGAGGCTGACAGTCAGGGGCCAACCCTCCCTAGACCCATCACTAGACCATCCCAGCAGGTGCTTCCGGAGGGACTGACAATTTCAAAGTTTACATAGAAATGTAAAGGACCAGAGTAACCACAGCAAGTGCGAGAAAGAACAACGCTGGAAGGCATATCTCGCTTAGCTCAGGGCCTGCTGTAAAGAAGATGTACACTGTTGTCATTCTAACAGACAGAGGCCAAGGAGCGGGTCGGACAGTTCAGAAACAGACCGGTCCACACACAGCTAGCTGATTGGTGACAAGTGTGTTGAGGTAATTCCATGGGGAAGAAACAATCTTTTCAACAAGTGAGGCTGGGAGTTCAGGCATCCGTATGCACCAAACGCATCACAGTCCTCAAACTCTTGCCCCGTCATTAACAAGAAACTGGCTTGAAATGGATCACAAATCTAAATGCGTGACAGCACAATAACAATTCTAGAAGAAATATAAGATAAAATCATAGTGTCTTTCAGTTTGGGAAAGATTTTTTTGATAGGACATAAAAGTTCAAACTGTATAGAAAAAATAACTTTAAATTTCATCAATTTAAAGCTTTGCCTTTCAAAAGATACTGAAAATAAAATGAAAAGGCAGCAATCATGCAGGAGAAAATATTTTAGAATATATCCAACAAGGACTTTTATCTGCAATATAAAAAGAACCTTACAGCTCAATAACAAGAAGACACGCCATTCAATTTAAAAGTAGGCAACGTATTTGCTATGGTTAGGGTATGAAGTGTCCCCCAAAGCCTCATGTGTTGAAGACTTGGTCCCAGGGCAGCAACATTCAGAGATGGGGCTTTGGGAAATAGCTGGCTTGTGAGGACTGTGACCTCATCGATGGATTAATCCATTTATGGGTTCATAGCTGAATGGACTTCTGGGAGGTAGAAGCTGTGGGAGGTGGGGCCTGATTGGAGGTGGCAGGTCATGGGGTTGTCCCTTTGGAGACTGTATCTGTCCCTGGCCCTTTCTTCTCCCTCTGCTTCCCGGCTTCCATGAGCTGAGCAGCTTTCCTCTGCCACACCTTTCCACCACGATGTTCTGCCTCACTCAGGCCCAAAGCAATGGAGCCACTGACTGCAGACTGGAATCTTGGAAACTGTGAGCCAAAATAAATCTCTCTCCTTTAACTTATTTTTGTCAGTAGCACAAAGCTGAATGACACATTTGAGAGGATGTTTCATCAAATAAGATATACGGATGGCAATAGAGCACACAGATGCTGGATATCAGTTAGTCATCAGGGAAATGCAAATTCAAACCATTAGGAGATATGCCTACAAACCCACTGGACTAGCTATGCTTTAAAAACACTGACCACACCAATGCTGGTAAGGTGTGGAGCAGGAGCCTTGTGCCTCAGGGCTGCTGCTCAAGGAGAGCAGGAAACCACTTGGAAATGGCTTGGCAGTTCCTCAACATGGTCAACACACACTCCTCCAGGTATGTCCAGTCAGAGACTGAAACATAAACTCATAACAGCTTTATCTGTGTGTCTAAGTCAACATTCTCACTACCCAACTTAGAGGAAGGAAGATTTATTTGCTCACAGTTTTTGTAGACTTCAGGGTTCAGCCATGTCAGGCCAGGTTTGTGGAGCTCAAGGCATGGCAGCGGGAAGCAGAGTGAGGGAGAGAACAAGACTCTGCTCTCCCATTGTGGAGGCCAGAAAGTAAGAGAGAGAGAGCAAGGGGAGAAGGAACCATATATAATCCCAAGGCCACATCCCCAGGGACACACCTCCAGCCACACCCCACCTGCCCAGGTTGCCACCCAGTGAACTATCACAATGGACTTATCCACTGATGAGATTGTAACCCTCATGACTTAATTATATCAACTCTGAACATTAATACATGAGCTCTTCAGGAGACATTCTATATCTAACCATAACACTGTGATTGCCAAAATCTGAAAGAATGAACACAAATGCCCACCAATGGGTGAGTGGGTGAACAGTTTACTGTGAACCCATTCAATAGCCCTAAAGAGAAATGAGCACTGGATGAACTTCAAACAATCTCACTACACAAACAAAGTCAAGCAATAAAATTCTATTCCATTTACATCAAATCCCAGAGCCTGAAAATTACTGTACAGTGACAAAAGGGTGAGTGTTGCCTGGTGAGATGGTGAGAGGGGAGCAGGGAGGGAGGAAGCTTGGGGCTGACAAGTACCTTCACGACCTTGGCCACACATCAATCTCTGGGTGCATCGAATGTCAAACTCACCACACAGCTTAGATGGGTATTTATTGTACGTCAAATGCACCTGCACAGAGATGAAAACAGACCAAAAAAATCACAAGTACTGTCAGTTGTGGGGAGCCAGACTTAGATCAGTAAAGAGAAGCTTCCTTGGCGGCCGTGGGCCTGTGAGGACATCACTGTGTGTTTGACCCCAGGACTGCAAGAGGACCCTAAAATGTAATGTCTGCTGATCTCACCAGGAACTGACCTGCTGCCTATGTGACCCATGAGGACATAAATAACAATGGACAGCCACACCCTTTTCAGTCCAAATACAGTCTTTAGGAAGAACAGCACGGCCACCAGCTGGAGGGTCCCTAACCAGGCCGGGAGAGCTCCTGATGGGTTGGCCCTGAATTCAAGGCCACATTCTGCCTTGCCTGGGCTATTTAAAGTCCAAGCAAGGGAAGGTCATGAAAACACCCATCTAGTAGAAACTGAGCAGGAGCCTGAGAAGCCTCCATCTGCGTCTTACTGCAGAGCCTGTTAGCTGTGCATAGGGGACATTTCAGGGGAGAGATGGGCAAGCACATAGCAACACCCAAAAGCTGCCTTGCCTCTCCTGCAGTGCTCCCGGCAGCTTGGACTCACCCTGCCCACCTGGCCTCAGAGCCTGCAGTAACCACCCCCATTCCAGATCCCGTCCTCTTGCCATGGCCACCTAGCCAGCCCTCAAGGCCCCCTTGGGCATTGCCTGTCTGGGATGGTGATGTCTTCATGGCCGTGGCTCGTGGAAGCTCAGAGCATCACTATATTGAACTCCTCTACAGCCCAGAGTAGGTCCCTAGGAAGTGAATGTGGGCCCTGGGCCTGCAGCACCAGCGGGAACCGAGAGCAGGCAGGCTCCCAGGCCCCTCCAGCCTCTGAATCTGGGTTCCCACAGGCTGTCAGGGACTCTGAGCCCTGGAAGTGGCTAGCTCCAATGCAGGGCAAGATTTGGCCAGGACCCACCTCGTCTATAGTGCCAGGTTGGGGATCAGGAGGAAATTGCCTAGCAATGTTCCCATTCCTCCTAATCTGACGGTGTGTTCTTGTTCCATGTAAGAATCGTGCTGAAGTCTGGCGGTCAAGCTGACGTGGCTAGCAGCGTGTTTGATGGTGGACTATAGAGGGGAAGCAGGACCCCTGCCCTTGAGCCCGGGTTGGGTGACCAAGGCTCTTTCCTGTCACCCTGATTCCTGGGGAGGTTTCCTAGGGCCCCTGTGCCTCATGGAGAGAGAAGGCAGCCTCGCCACAATGCCACAGCCCAGACTGATGGCAAATCTGCAAAACTGAGCATGGCAGGAAGCCACCAGAAAAGTCCAGAGGCCAGCTCTGCTGTGGCCCAACAGCCTGTCCATGTGAGCCCACTGTCTAACGCTGTCTTCACGCCTGCCTGACAGGAGCAGCAGCCTCCATGAGGCTGCACCACAGTGCCTCCTCCCAGGCTGGCTCTGAGGGCTGTCTTAGCCCGGGAACATGGTTTTCCATGAGAGAGCTCATGCACAGGATGCTAGGATGCAGCAGATGGAAAGTCAGGATTCCAGGAAGCTCTAGCAACAGCATGGAGGGGCGACCTGACAGCATCCCCAGTGTTCGGAGCTCAGGGTGGTAGCCCACCACTGCTCAGCCCATAGCTACTGCCCAGGAGACAGTGTGCACCTGTGTGTGCAGTGTGGCTCACCTCAACACTCACACTCTCAATGATCTTCTCCACACAGTCCTATCCCAGGCCCCAAACTCTGTCTAGTCTAGCCTGAATGCCAGGGAACAAAGGTGGACATGGCCCAGCTTAAAAGCTCTTCACCAAGCCAGGCCTCCTGGAGAAGCAACGAGAGATTAGCTGGGTGACCACAAAGCTGAGCCGGTTCTTGCTGGATCTGGTAACCTCCGCATGCCTGCCCAGGCTCAGGGAGCCACACACTGGCAGGTAGAAGGAATCCCTCCTGGGTCAGGTGGTTCACAAAGGGTGGTGAGGGCTGGCTGCTTCTGATCCGTGGCCAGAGCCCATCAGGGCTGTAGCTGATTCCTCACTCTTACTGGGGGCCAGGCAGCAGGTCCCATAGGCCTGCGTATCGTCTCCAAACACCAAGGTTGGATGCTCCCAGAGCACCCCCACTGGCCACCCAGTGTCTGGAGAGGGGGTGGGCTGCAGGCTGCGGGAGGAGGGGCTGCATGCAGGACCAGAACCACCAACCGTCCCAGGTCTGCAGCAGTTCTAACCTCCACGCTTGGCGGAGCGTCTAGCGTCTGGCAGCTGGATCCTGTGGCTGCTGGCCAGTACAGTCAGGACCGAGCTCCTCTGGCCTCCGCCCAAGTCCCAGCCTCACAGGCAGCCCTGGCCGTCTTCTCAGCAGCCAGATCTCTCCACACGGGGCCAGTTGGAGGGCATGGTGACCGGGCGGTGCTCAGTGTCCGCAAGGCCAGGAATGTTCTTGTGGGGATGTGGGGAGCGTGATCTCATGTAACAGGAGGGTGCTTCAGGCATGAGACAGATCGTGGGAGTGGGTCTGCACCTGGGGAAATGTGTTTCCCATTTCCACTCACAGATGAGGAGACTGAGGCTGGGAGAGGGTCACAGCCTGCCTGGGCTCCCTGCTGCCACGGTGAATGAGAACTACCGCCTGCAGGCGGGGCAGGCGGCTCCACCTTGGGTCCTCCGGGAGGCCCTGCCTTCTCTCAGCTCCACTTCCCTTCTCTCAGGACTCCTTAGGTCAGCCTTCCTCGCCTCCGATCATCCGTGAGCTGGACAGGCTCACCATCGCAGTGTCCAGGGAGGCTTCCAGCTCCTCCGTGAGGCCAGCAGGCCCTGGGCGAAGTTTCTCTGTGAGCCAGCTCAGCCCCGCTCCTCCTCTGGCAAGTCAATGTATATCCACGAAAATGTTCTCTGCTGCAGAGCCTATAAAAACAAGAATCCCTGGCCTCACACATCAGGAATGTTAGCGCCTTCTCAGATGGTCAGTTCTTGCTCAGCAGCCATCAAAGCCAGGACCCCCTGTGCCTAACTTGTTCTGGAATTAACATGGTAAACAAAAATCCCATTTCCCTCTTAAATACTCTGGACCACATTTAGAGTTAACGTTTCAAAACATCTGGAAGAACGCAGCATTTTCTCTTCCAAGACTCTCCATGGAGTCTTGTGGTTGGGCAAAGTCTGAGCCACATTCTTGCATCAGGAGAAACAGGCCTGAGCTTCCTCACGCACATGGACAAGCATCTCGAGGAGTCCAGGCCATGTGTGCGGGTTTGGGGAGATGTGCTGGAAAGTGGCCCCAGGGTATTGACGGAGTTGAAGAGGGAGGGCAGTTTGGACCTTCCGAGGCCTGTGGAGCAACCAAGGGCCCTGAGCAGTGGCCGCGCTCAACCTGCGGACCTGGGAGCTCTGGCCGACTCCAGCACAGCCAAATCGCTGAGTCATGAGTGTTGATCGTTCTGGTCTCACTAAGGCAGGAACGGTGATGGGCACCCGCTCCACTGTAGGATCGGTGCACTGTAGTGGGTTTGGGCCAGGTGGGTCCTGCAGGGAAGAGTTGACTGTGGGGTGAGGGATAGGCATCACTTACAAGCACCCACAGGCCTTGGCGGGCCAGAGGAGGGCTCGGGGGAGAAGGCCAGACAGTGCTTTGGACTTTAAGTCCCAGACTTTAGAAATCCAGACCTGGGGAAGGGAAGGAGGGTGGAGAGGGTAGGGAGGGCGGATAGGTGGTCTGGAGATAGAATAAATGGAGCAAGGAGAACTCAGTGGGCCCCGTTTACTGCCTCAGGGGCCTGGTAAGTCTGCTTAGGTTCTGGGCTGGGAGCAGCAGCCCCACACAGCACATGCACCCATCAGCCTCGGCCAGGGGTCCCATGGCCGGAGCTCCTCACAGCTCCCTACAGCTCCAAGCCTCAGTGCCAGCGGCCTGGGGCCAGGATCCCTGGGTCCTTTCCAGTGAGGCCCAGAGGGGCGAGGTTTTCCCCCTGGTAAGTGGAACCGTATTGTGTCAGGCAGGACTCTGCAGGAGGCCATACTCTGACCTCGCTGGAGGCTGAAGGTTCAGAGGCTCAGGAGAGATGGTCGATGCCCTTCAAGCGACCTTGGGACTGGTGGGAGAGGTGAGATCTTCACAAGTGCTTACTGTGGCCAGCGTGTCCCCATCACTGCAGCAGAACAAGCACGCGAAGCCAACGGAGTGGAGTCAGGCGGTTTGCTCCGCGGCTCGCCACTGCAAGCATAGGTGGGTTCACTCTTGAACTCAGTGCTCTTGTTTTTACTATTTTTATTGAGGTGAAGTTCACAAAAACAAGAAACCATCTTAAAGTGCACACTTGGGCCCGCTTAGCGCATCTGCAGTGTTGCGCAACCCCAGCCACCCTACAGTTCCAAAACACTTTTGTCCCTCCAGAAAAACACCTCGTACCCGTTAAGTAATCACCACTTGTTCCCTCCCCCAGCCCCTGGCAGTCCCTGAGCTGCTCCTGTCTCCATGGGCTCAGCCACTCTGGCTGTTTCACGTAAAAGGAATCATGCAATGTGTGGACTTTTGTGTCTGGCTTCTTCCAGGGAGCACAATGTTTCCAGGTTCTTCCAAGTTGCAGTGTGGATCAGGACTTCATTCCTTTTCACGATGAACAGTATTGTACAGATCTCGCACAGCTGGCTCATCACTCATCTGCTGATAGGTGCTTGCGTGGTTTCCACCTTTTGGCCATTCTGAACAGTGCAGCTATAACTACAATTTGGGAACAGGTTTCTGTGGGAACATGTTTTCCTTTCTCTGGGGTACATACCTAGGAGTTGAATTGCTGGGCCACAGGGTAGTTTCGTGTTAACTTTTTTTTTTTTTGCGGTACTGGGGATTGAACCCAGGGGCGTTCTACCTCCGCGCTACACCCCCGGCCCTATTTTTTATACTTTATTTTGAAACCGGGTCTCATGAAGTTGCAGAGGGCCTCACTAAGTAGAGAGAGAGAGAGAGAGAGAGAGAGAGAGAGAGATATCTGAGGCTGGCCGCGAACCTGGATCCTCCCGTCTCCGCCTCCCAAAGTACTGGGATTACAAGCGTGCGCCACCACTCCCGGCAGTCGTGTTAACTTTTTGAGGATCCCCCCCACACTGCCTTCTGCCATGGCCGCCCCACTTCACATTCCTGTTAGTAAACTCTGAGGGCTCCTATTTCTCCACATCCTTGCCTTTTGCACTTAAAAAAACCTTATAGCTATCTTCACGGTGTGAGGTGGCACTTCACTGTGGATTCGGTCTTCATTTCCTTAGTGACTAGTGATGCTGAGCATCTTGTCTTGTACTTACTGGCTGTTTCCTCTTTGGAGAAATGAATGCTCAAGTCCTTTGCCCATTTTTAAGTTTGGTTGTTTGTCTTATATGTAAGAATTCTTTATACATTCTGGACACTGAATGCTTATCAGATAAATGTTTTACAAGTATTTTCTTCCATTTGTAGGTTGTCTTTCCACATTCCTGATAATATCCTTTGATGCACAAGAATGTATCTGTTCTCTTCTTGTCTGTGCCTTTTGTGTCAAATCTAAGAATCCACTGACAAACCCAAGGTCATGAAAATTTATCATTTCTTTCTTCTAATAGTTTTATAGTCTTAGCCTTTATATTTAGGTCATCGATCCATTTAATTCTGTATATGAAATCCATTCGTTTGCATGTGGTGTACAGTTGTCCCAGAATATTTGTTGAAGAAACTATTCTTTCCCCTTGCACAGGTCTTGACATCACACTGGAAATCACTTGGCCCTAGGTGTCTGGCTTATTTCTGGACTCGGTCCTTTTGTGTTGGTTTACATATCTGTCCTCAGACTGTCACCACACAGTTGCCGTGACTGTGGCTTTGTAGTAAATATGAAAATCAGGAATGTGAACTCTCTGTTATGCTCTGAATGTTTGTGTCCTCACGAAATCTATACATTGGAACCCAACCCCAATGGTGATGTGTTAAGAGCGGAAGCTTTGGGGAGGCAACTAGGTCGCTAGGCTCTGGCTGTTCCTGGTATTTCATCCTTGTAAAAGAAGCCTACCACCCACCTGCCTGCGGTAGTTGTCCACCTAGTAGTCCATTCAGCTGTAAGTGGGTTAATCCACTGATGGGGTCAGAGCCCTCAGGATCCAAGCACTTCCCAAGGCCCACCTCCGAACACTGCTGTACTGGGGACCAAGTCTTCAAATGCGGTCCTTGGGGACATTCCAGAGCCACCCACAGCGGTCCCCTTCTTGCCATTCCTTGGAGTCACTACCTACTCTGTTTCCTTTCCTCCCCAGAGTGATTTCAGAACTGGGTCAACCGAGCAACAGCAATGCTGGGGAGCTGGGAGGGGGCATCAAGCCACCTGTCCCAGGGTCCCGACACCCAGGTGCACCTTATGAGTACGAAGCTCATAGAGGGTGTGCATGGTGGCCTGCTCCTTCACAGGGCGGGTAAGGAATGACAGCATGATGGGAGCACTTGACAAGGGTTCCATGTCACAAGGGATTAGGTGAGTGAATCCTGCCAGCACCCCAGGAGAACAGCCCTTCACTAAGTGTCAGAGCACACAACACCAGGCCATGAAAGAAGCCACTTGTTTCCAAAAGATTAATAGTGACTCTGAAGAACACAGTTGCTGATTATCAGAGCAGGTTTGGAAACAGGTTCTGAACTTGCCTGGAGGATGTAGGCTGAAATTACACACTTATTTTGTGAAGAACCTCAAGAAAAACTACTAAGCCCAGTGTAAGACTTTTGCTACTAGGGAAAAAATTACAAACTAGACCTAACATCTATACAAGGCTCAGGCCAGTGGTGGTTCAGACTCAAGTCACAAGCAATGCAAGAAGCTTCTCTGCACAATCTGGGTGCTGTAGGACATAAAAACAGGAGAGGAAGCTTCATGCATGCGGGGTTTTGTGCTGGTCCACAGTTGGTGCACAGGACTTCATTGGGCAGAGGACAGTTGGCACTCAATGAATGCTGGTCATATTAGGAAGGACTGTTGGTACTCAGTGAATGCTGGTCATATTAGGAAGGACCGTTGGTGCTCAATGAAGGCTTTTCCTATGGGTGAAGGATAGTTGGTGCTCAATGAATGTTTGCTGCATGAGGAAGTACAGTCAGTGCTCAATGAATGCTTGTCTGGGTGACAGACTTGCAGTGCCCAATGAATGCCCATGGTATGAGGAGGGCAGTGTATTCGAGGGAGATTTACAGTTAGTCCTGTTGTGAGAAGAGACTGCAGCCAGAGGTGACTCCAGTCCTTACCTATTGTGTATGCTTGCTGCTCTGGATGGACTTGTGTCCCTCCCAGTCCACATGTTGAAGGACTGACCCTTACTCTGATAGTCCTTAGAGATGGGGCCTTTGGAGAATTGCTTTAGATGAGGTCCTGAGGGTGGGACTCCTGGCAGGATTACTGTCCTTATCAGAAGAGGCACCAGAGAGTTCCCTCTCTCCTTCTGCCATGTGAGAACACAGGGAAAGAGCTTTAAGGAACACGGTTGCGACATCAAACGTATGCTTTGTTATTTCCCAGCTCTCATGGCAACACTCAATGGCCTATAATTCAGTGCAGTTCTGGCTCTTACTTCCTGGATTTTGTGTCAGTCCCCACATATTTAACAACTCAGTCCCACAAGACTTCCCTTGCTTCAGGAGCCAGTGGCAATTTTGGGGTTCCCAGCATCCCCATACTCTGTCCCACTTGGTGACAGTGTCAGGGATTCCCCCTTTAGTCTCAACGATTTGCTAGAGCAGCTCGCAAGACTCAGGGAAACGCTCAGATCTTCTTCATTACAAATGATATTATAAAGGATACAGATAAGCCGAAGGAGAGGGGCACTGGGTAGGATCCAGAGGGGTCCTGAGCACTGGAGCCCCTGTCCCATGGAGTCGTGGTGAGCCGTCCTCCTGGCATGTGGAGATGGTCGCCAATGTAGGAGCGTTCCAAACCCATCCCTCAGGGTTCTAGGGAGTTCTGTTATGAAGGCACAATTGCTTGGTCGTTGGAGATTAACTTATAAGGTTGCAGGTTCGAGTGTTCGGAGAAGTGAGAGACCAGTTCCACCAATTGATAATGCAAAAGCAAAGGAACTTTATTGTCTAGCTTGAGCTAGGGTCCAAGTCTCATCCAACGCAGTGGAGTATTGACCTGGGACCCCGAGCTCTGGCTTACTCAAGCTTTTATACATACAAATTACATAAGCAGCAGTTAAAAAAAAATCTTTGGCATCAGTTTAGGGTACCTGGGGTTCACTGATTGGCTCGTCACACCTGAGGAAGTTAAGGACTTTTTACCATTGTTCTGATAGGCCCCACCAAGCAGTGGTTTCCATGAGAACATCTCTTGGAACTATTGGTTTAGGCCCTACCATTGTTATGATAGGCCCCACCGAGCGGTGGTTTCTGTGGGAACATCTCTTGGTTTGGTTTCTGAGAAACAGAAACTTGGGCCTAGCCTAGTTCCTTCAGAAGCACAGCCTGTCATGGCTGTTCTTCGCCCTCACAAACTCAGTCCTCATCCCCTTTCCCCGTGTCCTGGTCTCCTCACCAGAGCCCGATAACATACTCTGGCCGGCCCAGCCAGCATTGCCGTGTCAGCGCCCACAGAGGAGCATGGCAATTCTCTCTCCCAGCAGAAGGTGAGATGAAGCCGGGTGTTGGGGCTCCCAGGCCCAGGGCTGACTGCGGGGAGAGCCTGGGCGGCAGGACCCACCACACTCAGTTTCTAGCCAAAGTTCACTCATTGTTAACAAAACATGCCAGACCAAAGAATAACCCCCAAATTAAGAGGCTCTCCATCTTACAAATAGAAAAATCAGAACATCAGAAGAGTGAGCACCTTGTTAGCAAAGGAAATGCCATTTTTTTTGTAGATCTGCAGTGCTTCAGGGCTGAGCCATTGCTCACCAATGACGTGGAGTACATCAGGTAAAAGAAACCAACAACCCAGGTTTTGGAGTAGGGCATATTGGGTTCAATTCCTAGCTCCTGAAAAGTGATTTTCAACTTTGAAATTGGTTCTAGCAAAATTATGAATTGAGTGTGAAGGAAGAATGAAGATTTTTCTCAAGTTCTCCAATGTTTTCCTCCCACATTTCTTTTAGAAAGTTACTTGAGGATGTGCTCCAGCAAAATGAGGAAAACCTGGGATTCATACAACAGTGTGTTTGGCACAGAGAAACTGTGAAGGGAGGTGCTGAGATGAGAGATGCTTTGGGCGCATGAAGAGCAGGAGGACAAAGGCCCCAGGTGGTGCTGTCCTGAGACCACCTGACATAAAGGGGCACCTAGGTGAGGCAAGAGGGGCTATATTAGGAAAACATGGACAAATATAAGAATATACTGTAAGAAAAAAGAATCATCAGGGTGGGCAAAGGGTACAAGAAGCTGCTTATAGAGGGGAAAGAATCATATCACTTTGCCTCAGTAGCCAGCAGTATTTACATAATCATAAACGTGTAATACATATTTATGGACCTAACTAAAAACATCAGTGGACTCATAGTGGGAATATGTGAGCAGGGAAGATGGATCTAAAACCTCTGTCAGGACAGGAGAGTAGCAGGTGATTTTTGCAATCGAGAAGTCCAGGAACAAAAGCAGAAGCACATGATTCGAGGACATCAGAGTAATGACCAGAAACAGCAGCTTAAAAAGTTAAAAAGTATCTGCTGTTGAGAAAAGAGGATTTGGGCATGGTTGGGAGGGGCTTGCAATGCTCAGCTCCTGGGTAAGCCCTTCTATTGCTTTGTTAGAACCCCTCCTCCTGTCTAAATGGAGTGCAAGCATCTCAGCCTCTCCCTCCTCTGTGTTTTACAGGGTGTGTTATGAATACAGCACTTTAGTTAAAATGTAATGGGATAATCAAATAGTAAAGGTAAGACAAAGTCTCCCCTTTCCAGCACCTGGCGCTCAGCTTCCCTGGCCGCCACCCGCACCCACAGGACCCCACTGCTGGGATCCTGAGGGTCTCCTGAGATGGGAGCAGCAGGGCAGCTCCCTGCAATGCCTGAACAGTCGTCACCACGAGCACACGGTGGAGCTGGAGTCTGCAAAGTGGGGTGCGTTCGCCATGAACACACCACAGAGGACATGGTATGTTATGGGCTTCACAACCATTAAAATTCTTATCTGTAAAATCACTGTGCTTGGGGTTTGGTGCACAAAGAAAATACACACCCAGAGGCATTAATAGGTGGGGAAGGACATGATCATACAACCAAGTCCCACAGTGAAGTACACAAGCAGATTGTCGCCAGTGGCCTAGGAAAGGCAAAGTTCTTCCCATTCTTCTTCTTCTCCTTCTTCTTCTTCTTCTTCTTCTTCTTCTTCTTCTTCTTCTCCTTCTTCTTCTTCTTCTTTTTTTAAGCTATAACGTGGATTGAACTAAGGGGTGGTTTAACACTGAGCTATATCACCAGCCCTTTATTTATTTTATTTTATTTTATTTTAGACAAGGTCTGGCTAAGTTACCGAGGCTGGCCTTGAACTTACAAGCATCCTGCCTCAGCCTCTTGAGTCACGGGGTTGACAGGTACCCAATCTCCACTCCGGTGTTTGAATTTGAGCTCAGTGCCCAGGAAATGGAAGGAAACTGCAACTTCTGGGAGAAGCAGTTTGACAAAACAGAGAGAATAAAAGAACTCACACCTTCTGACCCACTGAGCCTGCCAGGAATGATAAGGGAATAGTGCAGCTACATGCATGCACACATATAAAGGGCTAGAGAAGCTACACACAGGCACACATGTAAAGAGCTAGTGAAGCTACACACAGGCGCACATGTAAAGGGCTAGAGAAGCTACACACAGGCACACATGTAAAGAGCTAGTGAAGCTACACACAGGCGCACATGTAAGAGGCTAGAGAAGCTACACACAGGCACACATGTAAAG
>PVJS01003943.1:0-62545 GCA_004027185.1 Glis glis | reverse complement strand
CATACAGTTTCTACAAGAAGAGAAGTAGAATTTTTTGTAGTATGCTGTATTATCAATGTAGGAAACCCCAAAGACTACAAGAAAAGTCCTGTGATCCTTCTGCCCTGGACAATTGCCGTTTTAACTGGATTTAGATGGAATTTAAGTGTAGTTTTGATTTGTATTTCCCTGATTGCTAATGATGTTGAACTTCATAATATATGTTTTGGTCATTTGTATTATTTCTTTTGATGATGTCTATTCAGTTCAATTTTTTATTTTTATTTAGTTTTTTGTTGTGATTACCTTGCTAAAGTTGTTTATACGGTTTCTTCACTGTATAGTTACTCTCTTGCTTGCCCCTATTCAGACTTCACTCTTTGAGGAAACTGATAGTTTTCACTTCACACTTACACAGTCAAGATTTGTAGTCCATCTCCTTGAAGATAGTATAACCACATAAACTACTTGGAATTGTTTTGCATAGAAAATTTTTGTATCTCTCCTATTGATTCACTTATTCAATTATTTTATATTTCATTTTGAGTTCTTACATATGTATTTTATACTTTGGGCTATAATCAAATATGTCATTACTATTTACTATTATCATCAATTATTTTGCTCTGCCTTTAGATGTTGGAAGCCCTTTCAGTTGACTCTTTTGTCCTTTTGACATAATATATATATTGAGAGAAAGAGAGAGAGACTATATCTATATCTATATCTATATCTATCTATATGTCTCTATATCTATCTATATCTATATCTAATCTATCCTGCCACCTTGCCCTGAGCCCCACAGATGTGACCAGGCATAACATGGAATTAAATATCTGAAACCTCCAGAACTGTGAGCAAATAAAACTTTCTTCCTCTAATTTGTTGTCATCAGGTACTTTGGGCAATAGCACTGAAAATGCTGACTGAAACAGAAATTGGTATCAGGTTAGTGGGATCACTGCTGTTTATAAACCTGATCATGTGTATCATAAATCTTTGGAACGGGTTTGTGAGAGGATTTTGAAAATGCCAAAGTGATAATAGGAGGAGGGCAGATGGTAAAGACTGTGCTAAGGAAATTTCAAAGGACAAAGAGGACTTCATAGGGAAATAAAGGCCATGTGTGCCACATTCTGGCAAATAACTTACATCATTTTGCCCATGTCCTGAAACTTTGTGTGATGTCAAATTTAGAAGTGATAGACTGATTGACCTGGTGAAGAACCTCAAAAGAACAAAGTAACTCAACTCAATTAGGATTATTAATGAAAACTTAGAGACATTTATATTTTAGAAATCCAGAGGAGAAAGCAAAACAGAAAGACTTTAGATATTTGAAGTTTGGACAGAAAGGTGTGTATAAAATTGGAGCCAAAGAAGTTGTTGCTCGAGAGATTATAGCCATTAAAGAGAAGCACAGAGAAAATAAGAAAGATGCCTTGAGGGTATCTGGGCAATCAGTAAGACTCCACCCACGGTGGGTTCAAGGAAAGGTTTTAAAGGGTGGCCATTTTTAAGAGAAGCACTCAAATTCTGTTCCAGTGGCCATTATTGAATAGGGTGTGATACTGGTCATCATAAGAGGGCACCATAGTCATCATTGAGGAGAACCCAGACTCCATATTTAAAAATGGCCCAGTGGCCATGAGTAAAGAGGATGCAACTACTTTTTGTACTCAGGATGATTTTGGTACTCAGATAATGTTGGCTTTTCTGGATTAAAGGGTTTATGGAGGCTCCCCCCCCCCCAGATTTCAAAAGAAGGCAGACCCAAAAGGGTCAATGTGTGAAGCTGTGAGGGTGAACCCGAAGTTGTAAAGAAAACCTACAAGATTAAGAAGTGCCAGAAATATGGAGCAACAACCAGGAAAGGCTATAAGCTGCAAGCTATTGAGCTAGGCTAGAAGAGTGAATATGCTGCTAATTGCAATCAATCAAGCCATAGGGGTGGGGCTGCCAAATCCCTTTGGAAATCACTTCCCACCACTGTGTGCCCTGGATGCCAAATATGTAGCTACAGGATTTAAGACTGCCCTCCTAGTCCTGTTTTGGTCCCATTCCTTCTTTCTCTGGCCTTATTCTTCTCTTTAGGAATGCAACTGTTTACTCTGTGCCATAGTACATTAGGTGCCTGCAACTTGATTTTTATTTTCACAGATGCTCAGCTGAGAGTTTATCTTGAGTCTCAGAGGAAACTTTGAATTTAGGACTTTTGAGTGGTGCTATAATTACTAAGACTATGGGAACTCTTAGAGATGGACTAAATATCTTTTGCATTATGAGATTGCCATAAGGTCTTGGGGGGTCAGGAGCAGAGTATTATGTTTTGGATTTAGAATGCCCCCCGACTTCATGTGGTTGAGAGGGCAGACATGTTGTAAGCAGAACTTGGTTCCTGGGGCGGGATCCCTGGGGACTTGGCTAAAGATAGTGTTTATGAGGCAGGCTGCTGTAGTTTCCAGCTCTTTCTCTGTTTCTTACTGACATGCTCTGAGCTCCATAGACGTGACCCAGCATAACATGGAATGAAACCTCCACAAGTGTGAGCAAATAAATCTTCCTTCATCTAAGTTGTCATCATCATATTTTTGGGTCACAGTAGTGAGAATGTTAACTGAAACAATTCAAATGGGAAGTTCCAGCCGGGCGTGGTGGTGCACGCTTGTAATCCCAGTACTTTGGGAGGCGGAGACCGGAGGATCCAGGTTCGCGGCCAGCCTCAGCTCTCTTCTCTCTCTCTCCCTGTCTCTCTCTCTCTCTGTCTCTCTCTCTCTCTCCTTAGTGAGGCCCTCCACAACTTCATGAGACCTGGTTTCAAAAAATAGGGCCGGGGGTGTAGCACGGAGGTAGAACGCCCCTGCGTTCAATCCCCTGTACCGCAAAAAAAAAACAAAACAAAACACCAAATGGGAAGTTCCCCTAAATAGGCTATTTAGGTGGGGTTTATGTAGGGAAAACTTCATGTACTCTGTATTATATCCTCAGCTTTTCTATAAATCTATAAGAGAAGCATTATTATATATTTTGCCTTTACTCTTTATGCTTAATTTAAACATATTCTAAGGTTATTATATATACTAAGAAAGATATATTGAGTGAAAACATAATATTCTATTTGACAACTATGATAGAATTGCTAGTCCATTTGCATATTTAAAAATACTTGGTTGTTTTAAATTTTTGAAATTATGTGTAGCAAACTAATGAGCATTGGTAAGCATAAATCTTTGACTTTACTTTATATCATTTAATTTAACTAAATATCTGGAAGAGAAAATAGTAGAATAAAATGAATAGTTTTAATTACATAAATATGTAACATATACAAATATTATAAATGCATGTTTAATATCTATGCACACACATATATTATCTATATATATAATGCACATACATATCAAGGATATTTGAGCTTGTCACAGTTTTTTCTGAGGTTAATGTGAATTTCAGACCACCATATCCTAGTAAACACTTTCGTATCTTTTTCAGTATTTGTATGTGTTACAGGTTATGTAATTAAATTTCTATTATTTGATTACACTGATATAGGTGATTATTTTTATACACTCATCAGACATTTTTAGTCATAATAGTATTCATTTGCTTAACATTTTAAATTGCTAGCAATTTCCCATTCTACTATTGTTACATTAATGAAAATTTCTCTTACTATTTTTAAAGGTTTCCAGAGCTTTAATTTTATTAATGTAGTCTTAATTATCTCAGAGAGCTTTCATTTAAGTAAGATTTTTACATTGATTAATAGAATTAAATGTAATTTTTACCTAAAAAGACAGAGTAATCTAATAAAAATAATTGGTGTCAAATTGCAGTTTATTTAATTACATGCTATTCTGAATCATAATGCTTTGTATTATGATTTTAATACATAATACATAATCTATCATATCTGAAGAATAGCATAGCAATATTTCAAATATTTCCTTTTGAAAATAAATTGTATTAATAAGTGTCTTACTTAGCTTTTCTGTTGCTATGACCAAAATAACAGAAGAAGAACTTAGAGGAGGAAAAGTTTATTTGGGTTCATTATTGGCCAGCTCCATGGAAGTACTATTGTGACAAGAAGGCATGGAGGAGGACAACTGCCAAACTCATGGTGACCAGAAACTGAAGGAGATGTAGGAAGCAGCCAGGGACAGACACAGTTCTTAAAGCCACACCCCAAGAGGCCCATCTCTGTCTGCACCGCCTCTGAACCTCGCTGTATTGCCAACACAGGAGCTTTTCTGGGGAAATTCCGTATCCACACCACAACAATATCTATGTTTTTTTGAAGAATTTGTGTAATTATGGACAACCTCTTGTCTCATGTAGAAAAAAAGGGCTACCCCATATTCTTATTGGAAAGATCAAATTAACAAATAAAACAAAACACAATGTTTTTCTCTCATACAGAAAATACTTAGTACATGACATTTGTGGTGCTGCTGCTGCTGCTGCTGCTACTAACACTGATAATGACAAAGTCTGATGTTATTGCACAGAAAGCTTTTCTAAGTCTAATTAAAGTACAATTAACAAAATTATATAAATCTAAAATATATATAATGATAAATTACATAATTTTAAAGTGTACAATAAGCTGATACACAAGTATTATTACAATACACTAATGTAGTATAAGCATTAGAGGAAGAGTATTGAAGAATATTGGATTTCATACTCTTTGTTCATTGCTGATTTCCTCCACCATAATTATAATTTGCATATCTCCATGAATGCTTATCTTTTAAGATAAGCTATGTATTATACATTCACATGACCATAGCTTATTATACATAGTTTTGGTGCTGCTTTAATAATGAAAACCATAAAGTGGATAAGTCTTCATTTTTGGGTCTCAGTTCAATGACATGATTTCTGTGCTCTTTAACATTTTCAGCAGTTATCTTGGTGATGACACAGCAAATCCTTATCAAATCCACAGATGATTTGTACTTTTAAGGGGTAAGATTAAGATTTGCAGTGCTGCAAATCAAACCCAGGATGTTGCCCATGCAAAGTAGGCTTTCAGAACTTGGAGGTAACCTAAATTTAAAAGACAAAAAAGCTTATTATATTTTTAGAGGACTATATTTCCTAAAGTAAATGAAAGAAAATGTAATGATTCAGGCCCCAAAATAAACTGTGTCCCCAAATGTCTATGTGTATCATATGAGCTAAAACATGTTGCTTAGAACCTACAAAGTAGATCTTTCGTAAAGCCCTTTTTAGATACAGAAAAGAGATTAAAACAAAAACAAAAACAAAAGAGCAGAAAGACAGAGTCAGGGTCCTTGTAGAACAAAAGTGTTAGAATAAGGGGAAAGCTTTAGGAAGGAATGTGTCCTGCCTCTATCCTCACTCATATCTAAGGCATCTGAGAATTCCTGAGTTACTATAGACCAGAATTGCTCTTTCTTGTTTACTTATTCAAATGAAGGTATTTATTGTGATTATGTTATCCCTGTTTCATCAATACAAACTAAACATATGATTGAATATAGAAAGAGGAAGAACCCAGGGATTGAACCCAGGGGCTTTCTACCTCCAAGCTACATTCCCAGCCCTATATTTTATACTTTATTTTGAAACTGGGTCTCACGAAGTTGTGGAGGGCCTCACTAAGTAGCTGAGGCTGGCAGGGAACCTGGATCCTCCAGTCTCCGCCTCCCAAGTACTGGGATTACAAGCTTGTGCCACCATGCCCGGCTAAGTTTGTCTCCTTTCTATCAATTATTTTTATTTTCCCTATCCTAGGGGTTTTAATTAAGTTTTATTTAAAAGTGGTAAAAATAAAAGTTATAGGAATATTTATACTTTTTATATTTTATAGATTATTTTATTTTATTTATTTTTTTGTGGACCTGGGATTGAACCCAAGGGAGTTCTACCTCCACGCTACACCCTCAGCCTTATTTTTTTTATACTTTATTTTGAAACCGGGTCTCATGAAGTTGTGGAGGGCCTCACTAAGAGAGAGAGAGAGAGAGAGAGACAGGGAGAGACAGAGAGAGAGCTGAGGCTGGCTGCGAACCCGGATCCTCCGGTCTCCGCCTCCCAAAGTACTGGGATTACAAGCGTGAGCCACCACACCCAGCTATAGATTAAATAGTTGTGTTTACAAGGAATAATTGACTTCATTCATATATTTTAATTTACTCATATAATTTTCTTCATAATAACTTCACCATATTTTTAACGCCTTTAAGATATATTATGATGTCTCTTTGTCCTTGGATATCAGCTATTTTGTTACTGCTCATTAAAGTTTATCTTCATTTAATGAAGTTACATTAGTTTTCTTTGTATACCACTTTCATATATTTTAGAAATATATTACTAAATTACTTGATTCTTTCTAATAGATTTTCTCCCTCATTTCTCTTGGTTAATGTTCTTTTTTATCTTTTTAAGAATTATGGTTAGGTCAGTCACTTTTAGTCTATTTTTTTCTAATGTATGCACTTAAGACTTAAATTTCTTTTAATTATTTTAATTAATTTTCTTGTATTTCACAATTTTATTCATATTCATTGAAATTATTCATGCAGTGAAAGTCTTAAAATTTATTTATCTTTCATACCAGATTTATATATTTTTTACAAATATACACACCCATATAAACATAACAGTTCAAAATTTACGATGGTTTTCAGAAATGCCAATGCTCCCTTTGTACCACTTTCCAAGTGTTGGGACCCTTCAGAGATAATCATTTGATTTCTTTCTTTCTTTTTTTTTGATGGAACTGGGGATAATAATTTGATTTCTAATCACATTTTTTGTTCGGCTCTAACATCAAATGAATATTCAATCCAGTATATCTGTAACATTCACATACTGTTTATAATAAAGTTTTGTTTATTTTGTTGCTTTGTAACATTGTATTATAGTAACATATGGTAAACATTCTATTTCCCAGCTACCCATGTGTTCTTGTGTACATTTTTTAAGTGAACACGGGCACTGCTTTCTCTCATTTAGTTATGTAGAAATAGGATTTTCTTTGTTACAAGTAGTAGATATAACTAAACATGTATACAAAGCTGTCCTACCAATTTGCATTTCAAGGTGCAATAAAGTGTTATGAGTTTAAATTTATCAGTATATACATTATGCATCTAATTTCATTCTTCTACATATCAATATCCCATCACCATTTATTGAAAAAGCTGTCTTTTTGCCAGCATGTTTTTGGTACTTTATAAAAACTCAACTGGCTATAAGTGTAAGAAATTTTCTCTGTATTTTCTATTCTATTCCATTAGTCTATATGGCTACTTTTATGCCAATAACATACTGATTTTGTTATTATAGCTCTGTATTATAATTTGAAATCTGTTATTGTGATGTCTCCAACATAGTTCTTATTGCTCATAATCGCTGTGGCTTTTCTGGGTCTTTTGTTCTTCCATATAAATTTTAGGACCATTTTTACTAGCTCTGTGAAGAATTACATTGTTATTTTGATAGAAATTTCATTGAGTCTGTAGATTGCTTTCGGTAGTATGGCCATTTTTAAAGTATTCTGCCTATCCAGGAACATGGGAAGTCTTTCTAACTTCTAAGGTCTTCTAAGATTTCTTCCTTCAGTATTTTAAAAGTTTTATTCTAAAGTTGTTTGATTTCTTTGGTTAGATTTATTCCTAAAAATTAAACTTTTTTGAGGCTCTTGTTAATGGAATTAAATTCCATATTTCTTTTTTAGTGGATTTGTGGTTGGTATATAGCAAAACTATTGATTTTTTTTATAAGTTGATTTTTCCCCCCGGACACCTTGCTGAATATGTGAACTCTTCAAGTTTTGTGGTTGAGTTTTTGAGGTCTTCTAAGTAGAGAATCATGTCATCTGTAAATAGAGATAATTTTACATTTTTGTTGTTGTTGTTTCTTTTGCAGTACTGGGGATTGAACTCAGGTGCATTCTACCTCAGAGCTACACCCTCATCCCTATTTTTTTATTCTTTATTTTGAAACAGGGTCTCACTAAGTTGTGGAGGGCCTCACTAAGTAGCTGAGGCTGGCTGCGAACCCAGATCCTCTGGTCTCAGCCTCCCAAGTACTGGGATTACAAGCCTGCGCCACCATGCCTGGCTACATTTTCTTTTGCTATTTGTTTTCCTTTAATTTCCCTCCATTTCCTAAAGGCTATGGCTAAAATTTCAAGAACTATATTACCAGAAATTTTCAATTTCTAAAATAAAACAAGACCAACTCCCCAACTTATAGCCACCGGCAGAGACATCCTCAATAAAACTATCAATGCTCAGGAAATAAAATTAAGTATCAATGAATGGAATGGCATCAAAATAAAAAGGTTCTGTGCAGCAAAGGAAACCATGAAGAGTCTGAAGAGAGAGCCTAGAGAATGGAAGGAAATCTTTCCAACTACCCTTCTGATAGAGGATTAATATCTAGAATATATAAAGAAATAAAAGAACTTAACACTGAAAGAACAAGTCACCCAATCAAAAATTGGGCAAGTGACCTAGATAGACAAATTTCAAAAAAAGAAATACAAATTGCCAACAAATATATGGGAAAAAATGTTCAACAGTATCAGCAATCAGGGAAATGCAAATAAAAATTATGTTAAGATCAATCTAATTCCAGTTAGAATGGCAATCATCAAGACTATAAACAATAAAAAAATTCTGGTGAGAATTAGGAAAAATAGGAACTCTTGCACACTTTTGAAAGGATTGTAAAATGGTGCATATACCATAGGAATCAGTGTTTTTGTTTAGATACAGAATATTCTCTGAAGAGCTCATATATTAAAGTTCATAGGTGATGTAGTTGTCTCATAAGGGTTGTAATCTCATCAGTGGATAAATCCATTATAACAGGGTTACTACATGGTAACTTAGGCAGATGGGGTATGACTGGAGAAGGTGAGTCCCTGGGGATGTGGCCTTCGTGACTGTGTTTTTATCTTTAATTCCCTTTGATGGCTTGCTCCCTTGCTTCTGTTCTCCATGATATGACAATAGAGTCCTTGCTCTCTCCATGTCTCTGATTCCTGCAGCCATGCCCGCAGCTTCACAGATCCTGACCTCACATTGACTGAGCCCTGAAATCTCCAAAAACTGTGAGCAAATAAACATTCCTTCTTCCAAGTTAGGTGGTTAGCCTTTTTGTATTATAGCAGTGATACTGTTGACTGAGACAGAAATTAGTACCAGAGAAGTGGAGTCATTGCTATTTCTAAGTCTGATCATGTGGATTGTGAGGATTTGGAACTGTGTTGTGAGAGAAAGTTGGAAGGGCCAGAATGTTTATAGAAACCCAGATGGTAGAGACTGTGCTCAGGAGATTTCAGAGGGCAAAAAAATCTCCATAGCAAAATGGAGGAGAGGTCACACATTACATTCTGGCAAAGAATTTGCTAGCATTTTGCCTATATCTTGAAACATTGTGTGAGACCAGTTTAAAGATGATGAACTGATTAAGCTAGTGTATGAAATCTCAAGACAGCAAAATATCCAAATTGCATTATGGATATTGATGTAAGAATTCAGCAAATTGTATGGTGATTTTGTGGTGAAAAGTAAAACTGAGAGACTTTATAGATTTGCAGTTTGGCAAGAAAGGCATGTGTCAAGCTGGGGTGCAGAGGGATGGTGTTGGAAAGAAAGTAAGATGGCTGAATGGATGTCAAATATTTTCCATACAAAGAAAGGAATATGGTCAAGGCAATTCAAGCCCAAGTGTGGGACCATAGAAACAAGGGACCAGCAGTGGTAACTATGATTGAAAACTGTCTGGTGGCTGCCATAATTGAGACAAGTCCAGCAATGGCAGCCATGACTCAGACAGGCCCAGCAGTAGCTTTGGTTAAAAGGGCCCAGTGACAGTGATTAAAAATGATGTGGCTTCCTTTCCTGCTGGCAGTCTATTTTGGAACTCACATAATGCTGGTTTTGAAGGAAAAAAGGGATCATGGGGTCTTCCCCCATATTTCAAAAGCATGCCTGGGAAACCAGGCAATGTGTGGCAGGGTCAGAATTCCTGCAAGCAGGTCCATATGGGGCAGTTTGTGAAGTTGTGAGGGTGAAGCCAAAGTTGCAAAAAAAAAAAAAACATTCAATTAAGAAATGTCAGAAATGTGAAATGACTACATGGAAAGACCGAAAGCTTCAAGCCATGGAAAAGATAGTACACTGTTGATTGCAATCAACTATGCCACAGAGACAGGGCTTCTAAGGCCCCTTGGAGATAACATCTCACCACCATATGCCTTCAATGCCAGAAATATAGCTACAGGATCAAATGCTTTCCCGGCTGGATTTTGATCCCATTTTTGTCCCATTCCTTATTTCTATTGTCCTATTCCTCCCTTTTAGAATGTAGATGTTTATTCTGTGCCATTGTACATTGGCTGAATGTAACTTGCTTTTTATTTTGATCTTTATTTTCTTTTATAGGGATTCATATCCAAGAGTTCACCTTTAGTCCGAGAGGAGATTTTGAACTTTGAGACTTTTTAGCCATGATGGAACTATTGAGACTCTGGGAACTCTTGCAGATGAACTAAATGCATTTTGCATTCTGAAAGAAAATGGACATGAGCCCTTCAGGGGCCAGGGGCAAAATTTTATAGTTATAGAATGTCCTCAGATGAGCTCATGGATTAATGTTCAGAATTGATGTAGTTGAGTCATGAGGGTTGTAATATCATCAGTGTATAAAGCCACTGTAATGGATTTATTTCATGGTAACCTAGGCAGATGGGGTGTGACTAGAGAAGGTGAATCCCTGGGGCTGTGGCATTATGGACTGTGTTTCTTGCCTCCATGATATGAGAGCAGAGTTCGCTTTCTCTCTCTCTCTCTCTCTCTCTCTCTCTCTCCTTCCTACTGCTGTGCCCTAAGCTCTGCAGACCCCAGCCTCCCATAGACTGAACCCTGAAATCTCCAAAAACTGTAAGCAAATAAATCTTCCTTCTTCTAAATTATGTGGTCATTCATTTTGGAGTACAGCATTGAGAATGTTGACTGAGTCAATCAGTATGGGGGTTTCTCAAGACTAGATACGGAACTACCATATGACCAAGGTATGCCACTCCTCAATGTATTTCCAAAAGGATTAAAGTAAGAAAACTATGGTGCATATCCATGTTTATTTTATTGTTTAATTTATTTTTTTGTGGTACTGGGGATTGAACCCAGAGGCATTCTACCTCTGAGCTACACCCGCAGCCCTATTTTTTTATTCTTTGTTTTTGAAACAGGGTCTCACTAAGTTGCAGAGGGCCTCACTAAGTAGCTGAGGCTGGCCACGAACCTGCAATCCTCCTGTCTCAGCCTCCCAAGTACTGAGATTAGAAGCATGTGCCACTATTCCCAGCTATGCATATCTATGTTTATAGCAGCACAATTTGTAGTAGTCGAATTATGGTTGCATGTCTGTCCATAGATAAATGGAAAAGGAAAGTGTGGTATACATACACAATGGAATTTTACTCAGCCATAAAAAAAAACAGAATTATGTCATTTGCAAGAAAATGGATGGCACTCAAAGAATATTATGGTAAGTGAGATCAGAAAGTCAAAGGTCATATATTTTCTCTCATATATGGAAACTAGAAAGAAAATAGAAAACCAAGGGGACTTCAGATAAATGAGGAGAGAGATCAGTAGAATAGAGGGAGGGAAATGGGGGAGGTACATGTGGAAGGGAAAAGGAGACTTGAGAAAGGAAACATCAAATAATGTTATATCTGTATATAAAAGCATCACTATCAGTCTCGCTAACATATATAGGGAGGGAAAAGGGAGGAGTGGGATGGGATGCACAGAAAATCCAAGTGATGTGTGCCTACATATTTTTATCATTTTGAATCTCTGATGTATAATTACAATGCACCAATAAAAGTATAAAAATAAAAGTTATTAGTACTTAGAATTTAGCCATTCTAGGGCTTACTTAATGTATAATACTTATAATTTAAATTTGTTTTCTTGATAATAGATAATATTGAGTAATTTATTATTTTGTAGATATTCTCCTTGCTAATTATCTTTGCGGACATTCTTTGTTGAAAACTGCAAGTCTTGGCCATACTACCCTGAATGTGCTTAATCTCAACTGATGTTGGAAGCTAAGCAGGGTAAAGCCTGGTTAGTACTTGAATGGGAGAATGGCAAGTTCAATCCATTACATAATTTTAAAATACTTTTTTTCTATTTTTTATTAATATGTAGGAGTTATATAAAATATTTTATTTGAGGTATTTCCTTGTTATGTATAAGGCAAAAATCTTCTATTTTTTTAGTCTCTCCATTATCCCTGTTGGAGAAAATAGATTTTAATATTAATAAAGAATCATTTATCAACTTTTTTCTTCCATGTTAGTTCTGTCTTATTAAAAATACTATGACTACCCAAATGTCATGGAATTTTTTTCTTTTTCTGTAAATTCTTTTGCATTTTAGTTCACATTTATTTTTATAATTCATCACAAATTAATTTTCAGGTTAATATGAATTTGAGAACAAGATATATCTGTTTTCTTGGTAGATTCACTGAACAAACTACTGAACAGAGCATTTTTTCCTTCTGAGATGTATAGTGGCCATCTCTCCACACTATATTCTATTAAACTAATCTGATCTACTAGTTTATTTTATATGGCTAACATACTGTTATGATTATTGTAGCTTCATGGTAAACCTTGAATTACAGTTATATAAGAAACAACTTAATATTCTTCAAGTTTTTGATGGACATCTCAACTCCTTTTTGTTTTCCTATAATTTTGAACTTGCCTTGTCATTTTATGCCTAAAGATCTTATGGAATTTTTATAGGGATTTCATTGAATCTATATATGAGTTTAGGATATTAACCTCTTTAAAATATTTGGTCACCCAAAACACTAGGGTATACCTCCACATTTATTGATATATATATTTCATTTTATAAATATTTTATAATTTTCCATTTAGAGATATTATACATACTTGAATACATTTATACTTCATTATTTTATGCTTTTGTTTCTATATATTTGCCTTTATTTAAATTTTAATTAATTTTGATTAATATTTAGAATAATAAATGTGTTAATGAAAGGGTAGATAATTCATCTATACATATTTTTGTACCCTCAGATAAACCTTCTTCCTACCATACACTATATTATGTACTAAGGAGACAATTTAATATTAATATAAAAGAAATTAAAAATCATCATACATTTTCTGAATTTTCTCTTTGGCTTATAAAATCTGTGTGAATACTCTGTCCTTTTATCAAAGTTACAATCGATTTCCTAGCATATATATACTTTTTCTCAAAATGTATTTAAAATCTTGAATATATTTTCATTAAAAAATTTTATAAGAACTGAGACTAAAATTTCATTAAAATTTTAAGTCTTGTTTAGGGATGTCTGTTATCTCTTTTTCTTTAAAATTTATTTATTTGGAAGAGGGATCAGAAGTACTTTTTCAAGACTCTAGGCAGGATGTTGCTTCATGGAAAATTCATGAAAACTGAGAGATTCCTATTTAATTATAGGTCAGATTTATTTTTTACTTGACTTAAAAATGGTCAGATCACCATTCTTATTTTTACATTTACTAGGTTACGTAAGTATTAACTGAAGACTTAGGTGTGACCTACCTCCTGTATGCAACAGTGGACATTTTAGTATTTGCAACATTATCCCCTTGATAAGCTGTTACATCGTCAAAGGCAAAAATAAATGCCTTCCCTTTAAGCACAGAGCCATTATTTGGTGATGCTATTGTCAAGATCAAAATAAATCTGTCAAAACTGAGGAAATGATACTCACCACAAACCAAATTGAAGGACTTATTTGAAATAAGTTGTAAACTAGGCAGCGGGGAGGGGTTTGATCTCCCCATCAAGACGGCGATACACTTTAAATCACATTTCATCGTAGACAAAAGTCAGAATGCCATTCTAAGCAGCACTAAAACCCTTTCTGTTATTTTGATGGAAAGCCCTCTGCAGCTTTATAAATCAGACACAAACGCAGTGCACTAAGGTGTATGCTTTGCTCTCTTCCTGTATCCAGCTTGCTGTACCAGAGGAGCAAAATGTCATCAATCTTCAGGATCTAAAGGACTGTAGCAAATTGCTAGTGCCTCATTCCCTTGCTCAGATTTTTCATCTCAGATGCCAGGGCAGTGAAGTCTATGAGGAGAGCCTGATTCAGAGTCTCTTATTCCTATTGTTAGTTCTTTATAAGTTTTTTCAAAGCCCACTACCATTCTCCCAACTACCTCTAGAGCCGTACTCATTATCTTTGATTGTAATCTACCAGGTGAGGGGCCAAGTCTGTGACTAAGAAGAGCAGACAGACTTCTTAGTCATACATATGATAAGATGGCAGATGCATAAGTAGAGGGATCCTAAGTCCTAGATGGCCAGAGAAAATACTGCTTTATGCATCTTGTTCTAGTTTCTCATCCAGTTACCCATTATGCGACAACCTTTTAGTCAGACAAGCGCGCTGCTCAGATGCCCGACTGTGTGTGACCTTCCTAGGCATAGCCTTCCCTTTCTACTCTACAAAGGGATTAGGAGGCACTTGGTCCATGTTTTTTTCTGAGTGCAATATTAGTTAGTTAGCTTATTAAATCATAGACAAACACATAAAATGTGAATAATGGATTTGAACTGAATCTTGTTTTCCTTCAACGATTCCTGTTTCATTTAGTAGAAAAACGAGACAGGAATAAATTTTTCTTGTGGTATGTATGCTTCATTAATACTCAGAAAAGCCCTGCAAACTTTAGAGGAATTGATTGTCAGTAAATTTTTAGTTATTTTATATATATATATATTTTTTTTTTTTGCAGTACTGGGGATTGAACCCAGGGGCATTCTACCTCTGAGCTACACCCCCAGCCCTATTTTTTATTCTTTATTTTGAAACAGGGTCTCACTAAGTTGTGGAGGGCCTCACTAAGTAGCTGAAACTGGCCGTGAACCTGTGATCCTCCTGTCTCAGCCTCCCAAGTACTGGGATTACAAGCATGCGCCACCACGCCTGGCTATTTTATAGTTTAGTATTACTAGGAATGCTGAAAAAGAAAATACAATCATGAAGAATTTTACAAAATAAAGAATTTAAAATTTTAATTTTGGAATATTAATATTGATTATCATAGAAAAGCCATTATTTCCTAAAACTGATTATTATTTCATATTTAAAAATAATTCTTACTGTATTTTAAAGGTATGTAATATTATAATGTAAAAATTAGTTATATATTTTTATATTGGCAAATAAAAATTTGATCATAACTGTTATGGTTTGGATCTGAAACCCATGTGGCCCGTGTGTTAGAGTCTTGGTTGCGTTTGGATCTGAAACCCATGTGGCCCGTGTGTTAGAGTCTTGGTTGCCATCCCCTGAGGCAGGAGGACTTTTAGGAGGTGGGGCCTAATGGATGAATTTAGATCACTGGGGGTGTGCCCTTGGAGGATATATTGGAATCAGGCGCCCCTTCTCTTTTGCTTCGCTTACAGTCACCATGAGGTGAGAAAGCTTTGCTCTTCCATGTGCTTCTGTCACGATGTTCTACCTTAGCACAGGCCAAGGGACCATGGACAGAAACCTCTGAAAATGTGAGCCAAAATAACCTTTTTCTTCTTTTAAGTTGAGTTTTCTCAGGTATTTTGCCACAGACATGGTACACTAATATAATAATCAACTGTATTTGTATAATAGCATTTAAATAAAAATACCAGAACGTAAAACTACAGTTCCAAGAGTTGGATGGTTTTCCTATAGATATTCAATAAAATATGATATGGTACCCTTAAAAAAGTTACAATTACACAATATCAAAATATAAATTAAAACTGTAACAAACTACAGTTCCAAGAGTTGGATGGTTTTCCTATAGATATTCAATAAAATATGATATGGTACCCTTAAAAAAGTTACCATTACACAATATCAAAATATAAATTAAAACTGTAACATCAACAGTGATATAACATTTAATCTATCAACTAAATATTCATAAAATACTTGTTTAATATCTTTAGGTTTTTGTGTGTGAGGAGGGGATACTGGGGATTGAACCCATGAGCATTCTGCCTCTGAGTTATAACCCCACCACTTTTTATTTTTTATTTTGAAACAGGGTCTCACTAAGTTACCACAGTCTGGCCTCAAACCTGCAACCCTCCTATGTCAGCCTCCCAGGTACTGGAATTATAGGTCTGCAACACCACACCCAGCTCTTTAAGACTTGTTGAATAATATGTTTTCTTGTCCATTACAAACTTTTGTTTTAAGAACTTATATTCACTGCCAAATATTAGAAACCAGGGAGGCTTAAAGGCATGGGAGTATAAAGTGATTGTGCATTAAGTGACAGAGTTAGTACAGTGAACACACAGGAAGAGGCACTTAATTGGCCCAATCTTGCCCTTAATTGAAATCATGAAGTCAATGAGAATTGCTTTCCCTTAGGTCAACATTAAGTGCTGTGTATATTGAGGCTCCCTCTTCATTATACTAGCTCAAACATCAGTCCTTGATAGTACAGGAGAACATATTTCACGTGCTATATACACACACTAAGCTAAAATTACCAAAGCTGTTCTGTTGGAAGAGGTAGGGGCATAGAAACTTGCGCTCTAAACACATACAATATTCTAATTTCCAAAACATTTTCTTCATGTAAAATTTTTTTTCTCATTTTTCTATCTGCATCAATAACTTGTATATGTATGCATATTCAACATTTATCTTATTACAGATAATAGTGCTTTTTATATTTATCTTTTAATTTATTTTAAACTGATTCATAACACATGGAAATCGTACATACTAATGGTATAAAGGGAAAGTTTCAATCCTTGTATGTGTGGCTTAATGTTTAAATTAGGTAAAATATATCTCCTCAAAGATTTATCATTTCTTTATGGCAATAAAAATTCTTTCTTCTAGCTTTTTGAAATGTATGGTACATAACTGTATTTTTGTAGTTACCCTATTATGCAATAGCACACCGGGATTTCTTACTCCTGTCTCATGGTACTTAGCATCCATTAATCAGCATTTTTTTTTCTCACACCCCCTATCCTACTCTCCCTGGCCTCTAGTAAACAGGGAGTATTCTTAATTACCATGAGATCAACCTTTTCAGATTCCATGTGTGAGCACTTATCTTTCTGTGCCTGGTTTCTTTCACATAAGATCTCCAGCTCTGTTCATGCTGTATATGAATCTCCTTGAAGTCATTTCTTTTTTATACCCATTCCCCACTCCTTGGTATGTTTTTTCTTATATTTTGGTTGGGGTATCCCAGATTTAGACCTTTCATTTTTGTGACTCAGAAGAGGTCCTCCTTTTCAACATTCCTGTCACCTGCTTTTCCTCTCTGGGCAGTATGCTTCCATTGCTTGTTACTTAGTGTTTGTTACACTGGGGATGAAGGCAGTGGAGGAGCCATTCTGTTTTCTTACCCAGCCACAGTCTTAGGCAGGCACTGTGTCTCTGGTTTCAGGGAGACTGGTTCCCCAAGTGTTTCTGGCCATCCAGGACTCTTTCTTCATTCAGCAGGTACACTGTTCTATATTTTAGCTCACTTGTCCAAGCTGCAAAGGGCTTTCCCCAGCATCCTAAAGACTACAGTGTTTATTTTCCTTCCCCTAATAAGATTAAAGCCTTTTTTTTTTTTTTTGCATAGAAGAGATAGGAAAGAATGCTCAGGTTGACTTTCAGGTTTTCTTTAGGGTGAGAGAAATTTGGTTTAAAAGTTATAGGAATTGACTTAAGCTTTTTGTTCCAAATTAGGAAATTTGTTCAAATTTAAAATAAAGGCATAGATTAGCCTTCCATCCAAAATAATGATTAACTAGAGATTAGGACTGATGGTACTGCTGAGTTAAAAATTCAAAAATATTACCTAGTTGAAAGAAAATGCATTTATATTCCAAAAAAACACACTATGAGGTAAAATTGTTTGAGGAATTAATAACTATAAATTATTGCCAAAACTATGCATTTTGAGAACTTAATTACATGAAATAATTGAATCAAAAGCATATGTTAAATTATTTTCTTTAGGTAATGGTCTGATATACAAATATAAGTCATACATTCTAAAGAAAAGTTTGCCATTGGACTTTTAAGAATCCTATCTCATCCCAGTACTTGAGAGGCTGAGACAGAAAGATAACAGGTTCCAGGGCAACATGGGTAATTTAGTAAGAGCCTGATTTAGAATTAAAAATAGTTTTAAAAAGGACTGAGAGTGCAACACAGAATTAGAATGCTCCTGGGTTCAATCCCCAGTAACAACAACAACAACAAATCTTATCTCATAAGAATGAACAGATGAGTATTTATTTATGTATTTATTTGTTATTTAGTAGTACTGGGGAATGAACCCAGGGATATTCTGAAATATATCCCCAGCCCTTTTTTTTATTTTGAAACAGGGTCTTAGTAAATTACTATGAACCTATAATTCTCCTGTCTTGGCCTGCCAAGTACTGGGATTACAAGCATGCACCACCACACCCACATCAGATATGTCTTTAAAAATATTTTTTCACCTAACATGTACTGAAGAAATACTCAGTAAAAACAATTACAAGTCACATGCTTTCTAGGAAGAGGGATTTAAAGTAGTGAATGTGACAATAAGGCAACATGTGTACTTCTATGTATCTTATTATATTCTAAGGGAAGAGAGAAAGAACTAACAACTAAATACAGAATATTCTGTCATATATTGATAAGTACTATGAGAAAATGTGAAAGCAGAAAAAGAAGATAGTGAGAACAGGGAAAGTACTATATTTTAGATGTAGCGATAATGCTAGGATGCTCTGTGAATTTGATATTCAAATAGTCATAAATGAAATGAGGAAAACACAAGGAGGTCTGTTGAGAGAATGTCCCAGGACAGAGGATCCGAATACTCTGAGGCAAGGAAGTGAATATGGCAGTAATAAGTGAGCAAGGCAAGAATTTTAGAAAATAAAAAGTTTTAGAAAATAGTTATTGTAAAAATTTAAATGCGAACTCCTTTAATTTTTATAGCAACCCTAAAAAGGTGAAACTATTAACTAATGTGCAGATGGGAACACAGAAGCATGTTAGTAATTCACCCACGCATCTTGTAAATGCATGACCTTGGATTCAAATCCAGGCAGTCTGACTCCAGATACTGTCAGGCACTACGCTACGAACTGCTTCAACCACCCTCATCCTGTCTTTTTATTACCCACTAACTGTTATTGTTGGGTCCTTGCTTTCTCAGCACCTCTGGGACTAAACTTATTACTTTCATATACTGTACTTGAATTATACTCCACATGCATCACAGCTCGTATAACTTCTTTGCACCCTTTGTACTTTTGAGGGCCTAGTGACTTCCAAAACACCAGCATTCCTTTCTCAACTAAAACTGTCATATCTGAGCAACTGCAGTGTTTTAAAATCACCTTATATCTTTTATTTTGGCTTTATTTCCTTAATTTCTATATTTCAATTTAAGAAAAAAGTAATTTTTTTATCCATATATATTTGGAGGAGCTATTGGGGATTAAAGCCAAGGTCATTCTACCTCCAGTCTACACTCCTTCAACCCTTTTTCTTTTTCTTTTTTATTCTTTTTATTTATTTATTTATTTATTTATTTATTTATTTATTGTGGTATTGGGGATTGACCCCAGGGGCATTCTACCTCTGGGCTATACCCCCAGCCCTATTTTTTATTCTTTATTTTGAAACAGAGTCTCACTAAGTTGTGGAGGGCCTCACTAAGTAGCTGAGGCTGGCTGTGAACCCGGATTCTCCGGTCTCAGCCTCCCAAGTACTGGGATTACAAGTATGCACCGCCATGCTCAGATGGGTCTTGCTAAGTTGCTTTCTTAGCCTCCCACGTACTGGGATTACAGGTGTGCAGGACTGTGCCTGGATGAAATATTTATATATATTGGCACACTGTAATTATACATCATACTGAGGTTCGAGGTAATGCAAACAAAAATACCTGCACAGAGCACTTGGTGTGTTTCTGTTTCCCTCCAGACTCCCCCCTTTAACATTATTTGAATTGATTCCTTCATCAATTGTCCTTTTCCCCCTTTCTACCTCACTTCCCCAAACTTCTTCCATTATTCTATTGGTATTTCTCGTTTACCTGAAGTCTTTTTTGCTTCCTCTTTTTTCCCTAGCTTCTGCATATGAGAGAAAACAACACCCTTGACATTCTGAGACTGACTAATTTCACTTAGCATATTCTCTAGTTCCATCCATTTTCCTGCAAATGACATCATTTTATTATTATTTGTGACTGAGTAAAATTTCATTTTACACACAAACACCCCCCATATATATATATATATATATATAACATTTATTTATGTACTCACAATTTATTTATCCAATCATCTATTGACATACAACTACATTGGTTCCATAATTTGGCTATTGTGAAATATGCTGTTATAAACATGGGTATACATGTATCACTATAGTATTATGACTTTAATTCTTTTAGAAAGATGGTCTTTTGTAATTCCTATCAATACTGGAAGAGTCCAAGAATGCAAACAAATTTATGTAAGATTTCTTGAAGTTTGAAAAGAGGAATTAATATAACATCACTTTAGTCTCCTTCATTTTTGCTGAAGCAAATCAACAGAACTGCTCAGTCTCAAGAAGTAAGATAAAAGTGCCCACCTCAAAAACAAAAAACATGCCAAATAATGTGGCAAAAAGAAAAGCAAGAATAATTTTGGACACTATTACAATCTGCTATAAATGTTCTTACATTCTTATAAATTTGTAGATAAACCATTAGCAACTTCCCCAGCAACTAACTGCTCTAAATTTTTTCTTAAAGAATGAATGGCTTTTGTCTTTATTAGAAGCAATCTATTACATGAAGATGTAACTTTTGAGTTACTTTTATATAATTTTATTATTCTTCTGCTCTCTCTGTGGCATACTTAACTGCTTGTACCCTTGGGCTTTTTCTCCTCTGGATGTTACTAACCTGCATTGGGGTATATTCATTATACCCTAATGTAGCAGTTAATTGAATTTCAGTACTAGTCAACTTCAGCCAGGGTCATCTTAAATCTGTTTCTATTTTGACAGGAATCTATTAGCATCAGGAACCATCAAGCAGTTAATGGCTATATTTTATTTGGTTATTGTCAGTGTTTCTCTCCTTACATTTAAATGAATGAAAACATACCAAACCTTATAATTATGAATTAGAATGTCTTTCCTAGTAAGTGACTTATTGATGTTGAAGTAATTAACTTTTCATTAAAACTTGATGCACAATTCTTCCCTCCATATATCTATGTTTATTACTCAAGCCCCAAAGGAAAATACATCAAATATAGGAGAGCTTGGTTTTTTTAAAACACATTTGCAACTCATTTTCTCATTAAAATCTGGAATTGTTCAATTTCTCCTCAAGTCTTTCTACTTCATGAATAAAGAGTGCTAGGTTCTATAAATGGACATATACTTTAAAAAACTGTATCCTACCACCTGCCTTCATCAGTGATAAGTGAAATTAGCTAAGGTGATGTTCTCTAATTTCTAAGTAACATCTAGAGGTGAAAATATATCTTCTATCTTGATAAAATGTTTTCCCTTTTGAATTAATGTACTGCCTAACTTTATAGCTGTCTCCACAAGTCTGTAACATAATGCACACACATTGTATAAGAAAGCCAGTGTGTTTAGGACACAGTAGCCTGAATTTAGATTTAGCGGTAGGATTTCTGTAACTGAAAAAGGTTACATGTCTCTATCCAGAGTACTCTTTCAAAGCATCTGTCCTGTTTATTCCTTTAGATCTACAGGGAATGTGGTCCTATGATCACAACATAGCTTTCAGCAAACAGAGAGGCATAACCTTTTACCCTACCTTCTGCTTTGACACTACTTCTCTTTGACATAATACACCTCCCTAAGCCTGGAAAGGCCAGAAAATTCTCCAGGTGATAATTTAGTGGGCTATGTTATTATTATAGTTAGTGCCAGGGCAGTGCTAGTTCTGTCTGACAATGTCTTCTAATGTATTATTGGACCAACAAGACTGTTCTGAATCTACTTAACTAATATGGAAGAATCCTTTCCCCTGAGCCATAATGTGTTACATTAAGTAAAAACAAACCAACAAAAACTGTAAAGTTTGTGAGTTTTCATATGAAATCAAACAGATTTTTAACAAAACAATAAAAAAATTCTCAACTCTGATCTTCTCTTCCCTCCTCTCTCCATGTTCTTAATAGAAATAAGGTTGAGCCTGGGAACAGTCTGGATTTGAAACACTGTTGCACTCAAAATCTGAAAATCAATACTGGCTATTAAATAAAGAAACTTTGACATACACATTTTTCTTTCCTGGGCCATATCCTAGACTTTACTAGTTATGAAATCTAGACTATTCATGATGATCCAAATAAGATTTTGAAATATATTAGCTTTCTACTAGAGTTTCCTGATAGTGATAATTATTTAAACATTGTAGGGACTATTGACACCAATTTTCCATTAGTAATTTTTAAGCTGCTACTACGTGTAGCTAAATATTCTCTCTGATCTGCAAAAAGAAGAATGAGGCTAATGGTAGTTATTTCTAATTCTTTTTCAAGAACAGAAGCAGTGAGAAGTAGCTGAGGAAAAAACAGTTAAGATAAGTACAGTACCTGGCTATAGATTGCATTCAATTACACATAATATCACATGACATCTAATTTTTAGTATGAATTGAATGAGAAAAGACAATCATTTCATTCTTAATAAGTGAAGACAAATAAAAACTGGTAACACACTAGGTGATGGAGACACAATAGGGGGCACACTAGATATGATTCCTGCCCTTGGTTCTATCCTAACCACAACCACCAAAAAAAAAAAAAACAAAAAAAAAATTGACCCAAGACAACTGCTATGAATAATGATTTGGAAGAATAGGACAGATGATGTTTCATAGGTAGAAAGTAATTTCTAATCACTAAGTCAGAAAATTGTCTTTTCCTCATTTTCCCAATTCCATTGAGAAATAATTTCCAGTTTTTTGAATTCCTTTTTTTAATGTACTTTTATTGGTGCATTGTAGTCTCACATCATAATGTAATTCATAGTGATAGTGACACGCATGCTCACTTGGTGAGCTTCTTCCTGGCTTCCTCCCCACTCCCTCTCCTCCCCATACAGGATATGAGATTGGCTTTGCTGTTCTCACATATGCACAAAACATCTATGGAAGAGTTTTCTTCATTAATTCCCCCTACCAACATTCCATCCTGAACTACCTCCCTCACTGCAGTGGAGTTTCTCCTCCATTATTTAAAGTCCCTCTGCTATCCAAATTACTTGATCTTCTGCATATAACCCTTCATTTTCTCTGACTGGCTAATCTCACAACATAATGTTCTCCAGGTCCATCCATTTTCCTGCAAATTACATAATTTGGTTCTTCTTTATTACTAAGTAGAATCCCACTGTTTATATATCTCATAATTTTGTAATCCATTCATCTATTGATGGACACCTTGGTTGGTTCCCAAATCAAGTTATTGTGAATTGTGCTACTATAAACATTAATATGCATGTATCACTGTAATATTCTTATTTCATTCCTTTTGGAAAGATACGCAGTAGTATAGCTGGATCATATGGTGGATCCATTCCCAGCTTTCTGAGGAATCTACACACTGATCTCCAAATCAGCTGTACTAATTTGCAATACCACCAACAGTGTAGAAGAGTTCCTATTTCTCCATATCCTTGCCAGTATTTATTGTTTGGCAGAGTAGTTTTGATTTGCATCTCCCTGATTGCTAATGATGTTGAACATTTTTTCATATATTTATTGGAATTTGTATTTCTTCTTTTGTGAACTATTTTATTCACTGCCCATTTTTTATTGCTCTCCTCCCCATGTTAAGTTTCTTAAGTTCTTTATATATTCAAGATATTATCCTCTATCAGAGGAGTAGCTGGCAAAGATGTTCTGCCATTTTATTGGTTTTCTACTAAGGTTCTTGATAGTTTCCTTTGATACACAGAAGCTCTTTAATTAAATCCCACTTATTAATCATTTTAATTTCTTGTGCCTTGGGGTCTTATTGAAGAAGTGCCTACCTGTGCCTATTAGATGGAGTGTTGGACCTACACCCTTCTCTAGTAATTTATTCTTTATTTTAAATCAGGGTCTAAGTTGCAGAGGGCCTCACTAAGTAGCTGAGGCTGGTCGCGAACAGGGATCCTCCAGTCTCAGCCTCCCGAGTATTGGATTACAAGTGTGTGTCATCACACCTGGCATCCTCTAGTAATTTAAAAGTCTCTGGCCTAATTTCCAGGTCTTTGGCCAATCTTGTATTGACTCTTGTGCAGGTGAGAGGTAGGAATTAAATTTCATTTTTCTATAAATGGATAACTAGTTTTCCCAACACCATTTGTTGAAAAGGCTGTTTTCTCCAATGTATGTTGTTGGCACTTTTGTTGAAAATCAATTGGCTATAAGTATATGGGTTTGTTTCTGTTTGTTCACTAATCTTTAGGGGAGAAATTACTTCACTCTTTAATAAAATAGAAAAAAACATTGTAAAGTTAAAGGAAAAAACTTCAGCCTATCCTCTTTTACCATTCTGTTTTGGATCTACTACATGTTATAGACATCAGATTTGTTATGTGTGGCAGACTTTGACCATCCTCCATCTTGTAAATCTAAAGATTAGCATGGTAGTGACATAGAGATGATTACAGCAGCCTTGCAAATAAGTGAGCATCAATTCCTAAAATAAAATGTAGTAAAAAGAATTACAGACATTATTTTAGCTGCTTTAATTATAGAAGCTTGTTTAATACTCAGAAGAAAACCCTACATGGTAAGTACAAGTATTATTTAATGTTTTTCAGTTGAGAAAATCAAGGTCAAATTAGTTAACTGAGTTGCACAAAGATAGAGCCAATAAGTGATGGAACCTGGATTTAACCTCAGTGTATAAAATTACCAAATAATACTTCTAATTCCTAAATTTTAAATCAAATGAAAGGCAAATGTAGGAAATAAACAAAAAAACAAACTATATACTTTGTTTCAACTTGATGTAATATATACTCAACTTATGCTTTTTTCTTGGATTGCACCTACCTGTTCAGTTACAAAAAGCAAATAGAAACTTGTTTTCCTGATCAAAGAGGTGGATATAGCAAACCATTTTTTTATGTTGTCATTGCTTTATTATTACCATTATTATTTACTTCTGCAAACTTTTTTACATATTTTCTTTTTGTTGTTTTAGAAATACTGATTTAAGTGAGATCAACCAATCACAGAAAGTGAAGGGTCATATGTTTTCTCTAATATGCGCAAGTTATGGAGTAATTGGGATACCAGAGGGACTCCAGACAATGGAGGAGAAGCCTCAGTGGAGCCAGGGAGGTGGTCTAGGGGAAGGGGAGGGGGAAGACTGAGGTTCATTGGTGTAATTACTACCATCGACTATGTGTACATATGAGAATATACCAATGTCAATCTCAGTACTCTGTATTGGGAGGGGGGGATGGGAGGTGGGGAGGCACCAAGTGCTGTGTGCATGTATGTCACTCTCAACATGATTAAAATTATGTGAGAATATAATGCACCAATAAAAGCACATTAAAAAAGAAAGAAAAGAAATACTGTCAATATTAATTGTGCTTGTCCTTCATTGAATTTTCTGGCACTATGGAGATTTTTTAATCTAAATTTTTCTCTTCTAAATTTTCATCATTGTTCTCCTTGCATATCTTCTGACATGTCTTCTTTGAGGTCTAGCATTCTGGAATTTTAACTACATATTTAACTTTGTAAGTCTATCATGTATGTCTCATATTCTTTTATACTTTTAATTTACTTTTTAATTTGACTTCATATTTTGCAAAAGCTCCTAAACAATATAATACATTTCTGTACCTTAAGTTTGTAGTTTGTAAATATTATTTTATTTTAAACAAGCATGATCTTAATCTCTATTTGGTGTTCTTTGCTTTAGGGAGTTACCATTTAAGTGAAAACTGAAGTTGGCAATAAGTGTGGTGTTTTCATGATAAAAACCTAAAATATGTGATGCTGGTTTGGTGGACAAACAATGAAAGACAGGAAGAATACTTGAAATCAGGAATTTTTATATCCTTTGTTATACTGTAGCAAAAATGTTTGGCAAAATGTCATTTGTGATGACTTGACAGAATGTCTACATATCTCAGATGGCTGAAGCTTTCTGAGAATAAGCTTTCTTAAACGTGAATTTGTTTCAATTATTCCTAATATTTTAATGAGTAATTTTTAAAACGATGATCTCAAATAACATTAGGACAGTTTGGAAGTTAAGAATGAAGACACAAAGATGGCACACTGAATGATAAGGTAACTGCTCCTACCGATCAAGTTCAAGATCATGGATAATAGATTAAATACAAACCAAAAAAATACTGAAAGAAGGAAGAATCAAAATAACTCAGCAGTTTTTGGTTTATGGTAATCATAAAATTGGTTGTACAGTTTGAAAATCTCCTTGACTTAGAAGTGGAAAGTGAGTCCACTTACTGGATTAATTTTCTATAGCTTATGTAACAAAAATGCCACAAATTTAGAGAATTAAAATAATAAAATGTATATTTTTAAAAGTTGGGATAAACTTATTGAATTATTGAATAAATGTAATTATTATTACATTATATATGTAATAATAATAATAATGAGAACTGAAGCCAACACTGTTCCTCATACTATTCACAAAGACCTCATGCCAAGAGCTTTTAATTGAAACAAGAGTTCCAGGTTGCAGTGAATATCATATTAAATAAGGATAGTTTGATAAACCCTTAGCCAACTTAACCAAAAGAAAGAAAGAACTGACCCAGATTATTAAAACAAGAAATGAAAAAGGAGATATCAGTACAGACAGTGGGGAAATTAAGAGGATCATCAATTTTGATCCAGAGGATCAAAATTTACACTCCAATAAACTGGAAAACAGAAGAAATTGACAGATTTCTAGACACATACAACCTACCTAGATTGAATCAAGAGGTTATAGAAAACCTAAACTGAGCCATTGCAAGCAAAGAGACAGAAACAGCAATAAAAAGCCTTTCATCAAAGAAAGTCCAAGTCCAGGTGGGTTCCTAGTTAAATTCTACAAAATCTTTATGGAAGAACTAAACCCAATACTTCATGAATTATTCTGTGAAATAGAAAGATGGAAACCTTCCAAACTCCTTCTATGAGGCTAGTATCACCTTAATACCCAAACTGAATAAAGATACCTCAAAAAAAGAGAAAATTACAGACCAATATCCTTGATGAACATAGATGCAAAAATTCTAAACAAAATGATAGCATTCAAAACCATATCAAGAATATTATACACCATAACCAATTGGTTTTATTCCAGGGATGCAAGACTGGCTCAACATGAGCAAATCTATACATGTCATTCACTGCATAAATGGAACTAAGGACAAAAATCACATGATCATCTCAATAAATGCTGAAAAAGCATTTGACAAAATCCAACACCCATTCATGTTAAAAATACTGCAGAAAATCAGAATAGAAGGAATGTATCTCAACATCATTAAGGCAATATACAATAAACCCAAATCCAATATCATATTGAATGGGGAAAAACTGTAGGAATTTCCTTTAAAATCAGGAACAAGACAAAGATGCCCACTATCACCACTCCTTTTCAATATAGTCCTCAAGACTCTTGCCAGATCAATAAGACAAGAGAAGAATATCAAGGGAATTAAAGTAGGAAAAGATCTAAAATTACCTCTATTTGCAGATGACATAATCCTATAATTAGAAGACCCAAAAAACTCAACCAAAAGACTACTAGAGCTGATTAACAAATTAAGCAAAGTAGCGGGATACAAAATCAATCTTAAAAAATCAGTAACTTTTATATATGCCAACAATTAATCCACTGAAAAAGAAATACAGAAAACAATTCCATTCACAGTAATCTCAAATTCAATAAAATATCTAGGAATAAATCTAACCAAGGAGGTCAAAGACCTCTACAGTGAAAATTAGGAAACAATAAAGAAAAAATTGAAGAAGATCTAAGAAGACGGAAAGATCTTTTGCTCTTGGATAGGCATAATAAATATTATCAAAATGACCATTCTACCAGAAGTGTTCTACAGAGTCAATGCAATCCCTAACAAAATACCAATGTCATTCTTCTTAAAGCTAGAAAAATAAGCCCCAAATTACATAATGGAAAAAGAGAAGACTTAGAATAGCCAAAGCAATTCTCAACAATAAGAACCATGCAGAAGACAACACAATTCCTGAATTCAAATTATACTACAGAGCTATAGTAATAAGAAAGCATGGGCCAGGCGTAGTGGCTCACGCTTGTAATCCCAGTATTTGGGAGACTGAGACTGGAGGATTCAGGCTCGTGGCCAGCCTCAGCTACTTAGTGAGGCCCTTCACAACTTTGTGAGACCCTGCTTCAAAATAAAGAATAAAAAAATAGGACTGGGGGTCTAGCTCAGAGGTAGAATGCCCCTGGGTTCAATCCTCAGTACCGCAAAAAAAAAACCAAAGCATGGTATTGGCACAAAAACAAACACATAGACCAATGAACAAAATTGAAGATACAAACCCACACACTTGAACAAAATTGAAGATACAAACCCACACACTTATAGCCAATTGATTTTCAACAAAGGTGCCAAAAACATACATTAGAGAAAGAACGCCTTCTTACCAAATAGTGTTGGTAGAACTGGTTATCCATTTGTAGAAAACTTGAATTAAATCCCTGCCTCTCACTCTGCACAAGATTCAACTCAAGATAGGTCAAATATCTTGAAATTAGATCCGAGATTTTGAAATTACTAGAGGAGGGCATTAAGTCAACACTCCACCAGACAGGCCCAGGTAGAAATTTCCTCAATAAGACACCCAAATGTTGGGAAATTAAAACAAGAATTAGTAAGTGTGATGGCATTAAACTAAAAAGCTTCTGTTTATCAAAGGAGACCATCAAGAGTCTAAAGAGAAAGCCTACGGAATGGGAGAAGATCTTTGCCAGTTGTTTCTCTGATAGATAACTAATAGCTAGAATATAGAAATTACTTTAAAGTCTTAACACTAATAAAACTAATAACTCAATCAAGAAATAAACAATTGAACTAAATAGATACTTCACAAAAGAATAAATACAAATGACATAAAAATATTCAATATCATTAGCAATCAGGGAGATGCAAATGAAAACTACCCTCAGATTCCATATAACCTCAATTAGAATGGCAACCATAAAGAAGTTAAAAAACAATAAATGCTCTCCAGGATGTGGGGAAATAGGAACTCTTCCACACTCTTGGTGGGACTGCAAATTAGTGCAGCCACTATGGAGATCAGCATGAAGATTCCCCAGAAAATTGAGAATGGATCCACCATATAATCTAACTATACCACTCCTGTGTATTTTTACTCAAAAAGAGCTGAAATCAGAATATTATAGTAATGCATGCATATCCACAATTATTGCTGCACAATTCATAATAGCCAAATTATGAAACCAACCCAGGTGTCCATCAACAGATGAACAAATTACAAAATTATGGGATATATACACAAAGGAATTCTACTCAGCAATAAAGAAGAATAAAATTATGTCATTTACCGTAATGATGGACCTGGAAAATTTTATGTTAAGTGAGATGAGCCAGTCACAGAAAATGGAGGATCGTATGTTTTTTCTCATGTGTGGAAGCTAGGGAGTAAATGGATACAAGAGGGATTTTAGAAAATGGAGGAGAAAGTTCAGTGGAGAAAGGGAGGTGCTTTGGGGGAGGGTGGAGGGGAGATGGAGAATTAATGAAGGAAATACTTCCACGGACATTATGTACACATGTGATAATAGCAACACCTATCTTAATATCTTGTATGGGGAAGGGGGGAGTGAATTGGGAGCCAGGGGAAAACTCACCAACTGCTGTGTGCATGTATGTCACTATCACTATAAACTATATTATGATATGAAACTATAAGGCATCAATAAAAGTATAAAAATAACATAAAGATATCATCTTCTAACTCAAACCTTTTTTGGCAGATAGTTTTCTTGTAACCACTACCAAAATATTGGAAAATTTTAAAATTAAGAAAGTTAATATGGAAGACTTAAGAACTCTGTTAATAAAAAAGAACATTGTGCTTTGTAAATAGATCTTGTTGCCAGAAACCTACCAATTTTTGAGAGAAAGTTAATGACCACAAGCTGGGTCAGAAAAAAAAAAACAGTCTTCCAAGCATGCAGCAGAAATAGCACACTACAAGGAGGATTTCCTGAAGATTTTTCCAACATCCACAAGGGCCAAGAAAGAATAAGAGAAAGAATAACCTCTAAGAGACCAAATAGGTAAAAGGATTGGCTGACAATGGGTAAAGGTATTCTCTTTGGAAGACAGAATTGGGATATATTCTAAGTGTGTAGGCTGAATATAGACACCCCAAAGATATTCACATCCTTGAAATTCCCGAACCTGTGAATTTGTTACCTATGTAGTAAAATAGACATTTTGGAAGTGATTGAATTAAGGCTCTTCATTGGGACTGTCCTTGTTTATCTAGGTGTGCCCAATGTCCTCATAGAAGGTTTCTTATAAGAGGTAGGTAGAGGGAGCAAAGACATTAGCAGGATATATGATCATTGGAGCTCAAGGGAAAAAATGGATTGGTGGAGCCAGTCAGGGGCCAAAGGATGAAGACAGACTCCAGAAGGCAGGGGCACAGGATCTCTCCTAGCATCTCCAGAAGAAACTAGCCCTAAGAAAACCTTAATCTCAGCCTGAAAGGACTTCTAATACCCAAAACCCTATGAGAACAAATGTATATTGTTCTTAAGCAACAATGATTATAAAAATAAACTGCAGCTAATGCACAAAGACTCACTCCCCTGCCAGGTTAAAAAGACAATTTAAACCCTGTTCACCTGTATTTTTTTTTTTTTGCTATGAACCAGGAACTGCTGTGAGAATTGAATTATTCTTTTTGCCAATTGTTTGTTTTTGTTATGCTGTTAGGATGCCTCAGTTTTATATTTGATGTGATGTGGCGGGAGAAGATGCATTGTCTTTCAGTCTGCAGGTGCCAGGTCCTTCAGCATTCAAATCTGGAAGAGATTCAGAGGACAATGCCTCACACAGCGATGGTGCCAGGCTATCCTGGATGAAGTAACCTGCATGACCTCATGAAAGAGAGAGTTATGTTTGAGGTGTGAAAAGATTCTTCCCATGAATTTCTGCATTTACAGCAGACTGCACATGGATGCTTCCCTGTGTATCCCACTCCTTTTGTCCAGGACATATAAGTTTCCAGTTATTGACTGTATTTTTCTTCCTTCTACCACCTTTCAGGAAGCAAAGGGAGCTGGTTAAATTTTTACCAATTAAATATAAGCAGAAAGCAAACAATCCTTAAAAGAAAATTGTGAACTAGAAGGCTAAATGTATGCATCAACTTGCGGAATGTTTTTAAAAGAGGTTAGCATTTAAGATCTGTAAAGCAAACTTCCTTCCACAATGTGGAAGGTCCTCAACCAAACAGTTGAAGTCTTAAATAAAATAAAAGACTAATCTCTGAGCTAGAGAGAATTCTCCAACAGACTTCTACACTATGGCTTCTTCTCTGCCTCTGTCTGCCAGCCTCTGACCAGAACTATACCACCAGCTCTCTGGTGTTTAAACATGCTGGTCCACCCTGCAGATTTGGACTTGCCAGTCCCCATACTCATATAAGCAGATTCTTATAGTGTGTCTTTTTCTATATACTCAAACTCCATTTGTTCTGTTTCCCTTAAGAACATTGACTAATACACTATCCTGATCCTCTTGCATTTCCTTTTTTCTCAAACTGGAACAAAGACATACCCATGGTCCAGCAGAAAACAAAAAGGTGAGCATGAATTTTATGGTTGCAGGAAACTTGGTGTAGTAGAATAGCTCTGTTAATATGCATTGTTGCCTGCAGAGCTATTTCAGGATTGAGCAATAACTTACCTACTCTCCTTGTTATTTACATTTTAATTAACAATATAGGATTGCCATTTTGTGGTTTTCTTTTCTCTTTTTCCTCTTCTTTTTGTATGTGTTTGGTGGTACTGGGGATTGAACCCAGGGATATTCTACCACTAAGCTGAACCTCCAGTATTTATTTATTTGTTTGTTTGTTTATTTATTTTGGTAGTAGGGATGGAGTCCATTCTACCTCTGGATTAGACCCCCAGCCTATTTTATTTTTAAACAGAGTCTTGCTAAGTTGCTGAGGGTCTCACTAAGTTGCTGAACCTATTGCCTGGATTGTGCCAACAAATAATTATTCCAAAATAAATATCAGTGGTACTCTTGTTTTCCTGAATCATTTGATATATATCTTTTTCTGCAGTATGAATTCTTAGGACACCATTTTGTTATCCATAGGAACTGAATTCTGCAACATAGAAGAACTGGCTATTTAGGCACACCGTAGTTTCATTACTGTATTAATAAGTAGAAAATTAGCTGGTAACAGTAAGTCAACAGCCATATCCATCTTCCAAAAGGATATAAATCTATTCTTTCAAAAATTGACATTCTTAATCTGTGTGTGTGTGTATGTGTGTGTGTGTGTGTGTGTGTGTGGTACTGGGGACTGAACTCAAAGGTGTTCTGCCTCTGCATACATTCCCAGCCATTTATAAATATACATATGTATATTTTGAAAGACAGTCTCACTAAGTTGCTGAGGCTGGTCTTGACCTGTGATATTTATGTCTCAGCCTCCCAAGAATATTTGTGAATTTTTGGGTGGGTGATGCTGGGGATTAACCCAGGGCCTCACACATGCTAGGCAAGTGTTCTACCACTGAGCCACACCCCAACCTATTTTTATCAACAATTTGGGAATAGTTAGGCCATCCTCACAAATATATTTTTATATATGTTTTTATGTCATTACAGATATGTTTGTGAGAATTTGAAGCCTATTATCATTGGAAATAGAAACTGTAATGGATTGTCAACTTTAGTCAATGAAGAGATGTCTAGAATTGGGAGACTTTGGAGTATGTTGATGACATGGTTGGAATATGGACCAGCAGATAATGAGGGAAGTCCTGCCGTGAGTATGGGCGATATGGTCCAATATGCTGGGAAGGGGGAAGTGGTGTAAAGGCAAATGCCATTCTTCCCGCGTGTGTGTGTCTGCCGCTATGTTGCTCTTGCACAGCGATATTGGACTTTGACTACTTCACTCTTCCAATGGGTCTCTTACCGATGATTCTCTGGGGCACTTCCAGCCCTTTCTGTCTTGGACTGGTACTGCACCAGTGATTGCTCCTGTTCTGAGGCTCCACCTCTTGGACCACTTAAGCAGCTGCTGGTTCCCTGGCTCACCAGGTGTACGTGGCCATGTGGGACTGCACCACTGCTGAGTCCATTTTATAACATACATGTCCTGTGAATTACTCTATTACTCTAGAGAACATTTACTAATACAGAACCAATGAGAACAAAATCTCAAAATATCCACAAGACTTTTCTCTTTCCTTTTTTTCTGAGATATAAGTACTATATTTTGTACTAAATTATAACATGTTTTAAAATGTTCTGTGATGATGAGTGCTTCTGAAATGCTGGACTACTATGAAAAAGTATTAAGATTTCAAAGACATATAAAGAGACAACAGAAAGCTAACAAGGATAGTAAGTTATAATTAAAAAAAGAAATATTATGTTGTGCCATTGCACAGTAATCTGACTACAGATAACGATAATGTGTTATATATTTTTAAAAAGCTAGAAGGATTTTGAGTGTTTTCATGAGAAATAAATGTTTGAAGAAGTAAATATGCTTGGCTCAATCTTAATATTATACGAGGAATATGTGTATTGAGACCTCACCTAGTATCCTATAGATACATACTAATTGTTGTCAAACAAATGAAAAAAATCAAAAGTGAACATAATAGCCACTAGCTTAGTGTCTTTGCTGAATGATTTATTGTATGTTGCACTAAATATTTTAAAGATGATTCATAAATTTTATTACTATAATTACATTTATTTTATTTAGACAATTTGTCAGATATTTAATATCCTGTTTAATAAATAAAGGTAAATATAAATAAATATATTAGTGGAATACATAACTTTAGTTCCAGCTCAGGACCAGTTTTTGAAGAAAAAATACAAATAATTTGGTGCAAATAATTATCTTCTAGGATAAACATTGACCAAAAAATTTGAGATTTAGATGAAATATACATTGGGTATAGAAAATTTGTCAATAAATACTTATTTTTTTCTTAAGCTATATGAGTGAATGTCAGAATCAAATAATGTAGAATTATCTTTTACATCAGTAGAATTTAGATATACTTCCAAGATGGTAAGTATGAAACCATATTATGAAGATTATAGCTTTTCATATATGAAAGTATTAGATTTCAAATATAAGACTAATTAAATTGCAAAATGTGTACACACTTATTGATACCACTGCTCTATAGATTTAAGAATCATTTAAAATATAATAATTATAGGTTGATAATTTTTTTTAAATGTAAGAGATGGAAATGTTAACTTTACCCTGTTTTGATCATTACATGCTATGTACATGTATCCAATATCATATTGTACTCTATAAATTTTTATAATTAAATAATTAACAAACATATATTAAAGTTTAACATATATTTTGACTCAGGTTTTTCAAGCATGCTGATATAATTTTAGAGATAATATATTTTTATACTTTTATTGGTTCATTATAATCTTATGTCATAATGTAATTCATAGTGATAGCGACAAACATGCACACAGCACTTGGTGAGCTTTTGAAATCACATCCGCATTTTAATGTGTAGCCAGATATAAGTAGGTAAGCACTTAACAATTGTATATTATTTTCCACACCATTGCCAATTTTTGAAATAAAAAGATAAGCCATAATATGCCATATCTTTTAATAATATATATATAATATATAATCATATATATGGCTTATCTTTTTATAATAATATGCCATATCTTATAATAAGCCATATCCTGTTCTGGAACATAAAAACAAAATCAGTCTGGTGTTGGGCACATCTTTATATAGGGCAAAATTTTATACTCAACATCAAGGATGCTGAATAATTACTTGTAATAAGTAATAATGTAACTTCAGCATTAATCTTTTTCAGCATTTTCTTTTCAGCATTAATATTTTTGGTAAAAAGAAGTAAGTATTGAAAATCAATAAAGGATGACCCATAAAGTAGTTCAAAGTGTTGTCTAATTTTATTACTGTTTTTTCTAAAAAATAAGTAATGACATTTTAGTTAGTGCTAAGTATTTAAAATTCACTTGGTAGAAATTACTATCAATGGGTTATATCTCTACTTCATCTTTTTAAATTTTAAAATAAAATAAGCATAAAATTCAAAGGACTTTTCAGTCATCTTTTTTTAATACCTAGCACCTGGATTCTCCTCATGTGTACTACACTTTATTTTTTCATGTATCTACTCATTTACCTAGTCATATTAATAAACACATTTTGAGTTGTATTTCAAAGCACATTGCTTGTATTAGTCCAATTTTACCTAAAATTTAACACAGATCATTTAGAAGAGAGCTCAACATTTTTAGTGGTTTTTAAGTAAAATCTGTGTCAAATGAAATGTATAAATCTTATCTTTGGTAAGTGCATATATCTGTATAATCTCAATTCCCACCATGATATATAACATGAACACATGTTCCCTTCAGTTTTCAATCTTCAGTATATCTCACCCCAGAGGCAATCACTGTCATTACTTTTTTTTACTCTAGATTATTTTTATCTGTTTCGAATTTTTTTATAAATGAAATCATAGATGATCTGTTCAATTGTGTAAGGCTTCTTTTACTCACCATAAAAATTTTTAATTCATCCAAATTGTTTTTATGCCAGTAGCTTTTTTTTCTTTCTATTCCATCGCAAATAGGATTCACTTTTTAGAATATGCCACAACTTAGCCAAGTGTGGTAGTACATGTCTGTAATTCTAGCTACTAAGAAGGTGAGACAGGAGGATCACAAGTTTGAGGTCTGCCAGGGAAACTTAAGACCTTGTCTAGATATAAAAAATAAAAAGGGCTGGGGATGTAGCTCTGTAGTTTAGTGTCAATGAGTTAAATCTCTACTACCATAAACATACTAACACACACACATGCACAATTTGTCAATAAATTATCTTGCTGATGGATATGATGGATACCTTAGAAGTTTTTCATTTTTGTGAATTATGAATAAAGTTGCCATAGACAGTATTAAGTTTATTTGTGAATAAATATTTTCATTTTGGGTAATTAAATACCTACAAGAGCAGTTCTGCATTATAAGATAATCATTTTTTTCACAAGATACATTTAAAGCTTTCTCAATGAGATTACACCACTTTACATTATCAGCAATAATGTATGAAAGTTATGCTTGGTCCAAAAGCTCATCAGAATAAGTCTTCTAATTGTAGCCATTCTGGTGAATATAACATGATTATCACTAATTTTAAGTAAACCTTTTTAAATATATGAAAATTTTGGTTAAAATCTGTGCAGCATTTTTATCACATTTGTATTGACACATTTTTAATTAATACATCTAACACATAAGTTCTATATTTTAATGATTTCTCTATCAATTATATTCTATGCATATTTAATTGCTCATTACATTATTAATTTCTTAAGTAAATATTCATGATTTTTTCTACAAATTTACCACTTACCCCTTTAATTCTTGTAGCATCTCAGAATTTTGTCTGAAATCACTTTGCATTTTCTTACGTTAGGTTTTTAAGATCATTTAAACTATTCCAAGCATGTTGGCACATGCCTGCAATCTTACTACTTGGGATGCTGAGACAGAGGATAGCAGGTTTGGGGAGAGAACATGGTAACTTAGGGAGTCCCTGATTCAAAATAAAATAAAATAAGGCTTGATGTGTAGCTCAGAGGTAAAATGCCCCTGGGTTCAGTCCTCACTAACACACACATACACACTCACACACAAAAAAATAATCATTTATCTTATGAAATTAATGATCTCACTCTCTCTGTACTCTTTCTCTCTTTCTTATATTCCATTATAATAAAAAGGACACATAACAGAAGTCAGTAATAATATATGTGAAATAAAGACAATCATAATGAAGATTATAACACCTCTTTTTCAATAACGGATAAAACAAATAATCAAAAGAAAAAAGCCTTTAGACAATCTATCATTAACTACTGACTTAAACTACTGACCTTTATAAATGACTACAGTTTCAAAAACACATTCTTTTAAATGTGCATTGGTATTTATGGAAATAGTATACTAAACTATAAATCAATGCCCAATAAATTCCAAAAGTAGAAATCTAAAAAAGTATATTTTTCTGGCTACATGAAACTAAATTAGAAATCAAGGACAAATAGATATTTAGGAAATACCAAAAATGAAGCAATTAAGTTATACATTTCTAATTAATTTGTGGGTAAAACAAATATCAAAATGATCTAAAAATATACTAAAACATATGAGATGTACCAAATAACAAGATTGGAAATGCATCTTAAGTATTATATTGAGGGACACATAGCTTTACAGTATTGCATTAGAAATAAGCTTTCAAGCAAATGAGACTTGTTTCATCTGATGAGGGTAGAAATAGAAGAACAAATTAAACCAAAGTAGATATAAATAACAAAAAATATAAGAACAGAAATAATAAACACTAAAGAGACAAAGAGAACAAACAAAGCTGATTTCTTAAGAAGATTGGTTAACTTGAAAAATCCCTAAACATCACTAATCAACAACAAAAGGAAGAAAAAATGACCACACCAATTTGGGGAAGTAGTAAAGAGATTTCACAGATTCTACAGACATAAAAATATAAGGGAATATTTTGAACACCTTTATGTTAACTTATTCAACATATGATATGTAAAAATTCCTCAGTAAAATACAACTTATATGGGCATAAATTCTAATTAGCCAAATATATATATATGTTAAATAAATTGAATTTGTACAATTCTACAGAGTCAGTGCAATCCCTACCAAAATACCAATGTCATTCTTCACAAACCTAGAAAAATCAGTCATAAATTTCGTATGGAGAAACAAAAGACCCAGAATAGCCAAAGCAATTCTCAGCAATAAGAACTATGTATCACATGGCATCACAATTCCTGATTTCAAATTATACCACACAGCTATAGTAATAAAAATAGCATGGTATTGGCACAAAAACAGACACATAGACTAATGGATCAGAATAGAAGATATAGAAACAAATACATACACTTATAGCCGAATGATTTTTGACAAAGGTGCCAGACACATACATTAGAGAAAAGACAGCCTTTTCAACAAATGGTGTTGGGAAAACTGGTTATCTAGTTGTAGAAAACTGGAACTAAACCCTTACCCCTCACCCTGCACAGGAGTCAACTCGAGATGGATCAAAGACCTGGAAGTTAGACCAGAGACAGTGAAATTACTAGAGAAGGGTATAGGTTCAACACTCCACCATATAGGAACAGGTAGAACTTCCTCAACAAGATCCCCAAAGTTCAGAAAATTAAAAAAATAATTAATAAATGGAATGACATTATACTAAAAAGTTTCTACACATCAAAGGAAACCATCAAGAGTCTAAAGAGAAAGCCTAGAGAATGGGAGAAGATTTTTGCCAGCTATCCCTCCGATAGAGGAATAATATCTAGAATATACAAAGAACTAAAAGACTTTACACTAAAAAAACAAATAACCCAACCAAGAAATGGGCAATTGAATTGAATAGACACTTCACAAACGAAGAGATACAAATGGCCAAAAGATACATGAAAAAATGTTCAACATCATTAGCAATCAGGGAGATGCAAATCAAAACTACACTGAGATTCCATCTAACCCAATCATAATGGCAATCATTAAGAAATCAAGAAGTCAAAAAACAATAAATGCCGACTAGGATGTGGGGAAATAGGAACTCTCCTACACTGTTGGTGGGATTGCAAATTAGATCAGCTGCTATGGAGATCAGTGTGGGGATTCCTCAGAAAACTGGGACTGGATCCACCATATGATCTAGCTATATCACTCCTGGGAATCTTTCCAAAGAGGCCTAAATCAGAGAATTACAGTAATATATGCATACCCATGCTCATAGCAGCACAATTCACAATAGTCAAAGTATGGAACCCAGGTGTCCATCAACAGATGAATGGATTACAAAATTATGGGAAACACACACAATGGAATTCTACTCAGCAATAAAGAAGAATAAAATTATGCCATTTGCAAGAAAATGGAAGGAGCTGGAGAACGTTATGTTAAGTGAGATTGGCCGGGCGTGGTGGCGCACGCTTGTAATCCCAGTACTTTAGGAGGCGGAGACCAGAGGATCCAGGTTCGCGGCCAGCCTCAGCTCTCTCTTTCTCTCTCTCTCTCTCTCTCTCTCTCTACTTAGTGAGGCCCTCCACAACTTCGTGAGACCTGGTTTCAAAATAAAGTATAAAAAATAGGGCTGGGGATGTAGTGCGGAGGTAGAACGCCCCTGAGTTCAATCCCCGGTACCGCAAAACAAACAAACAAAAAAAAGTGAGATTAGCCAGTCACAGAATGTGAAGGATCATATGTTTTCTCTAATATGCGCAAGCTAGAGAGTAATTGGGATACCAGAGCGACTCCAGATAACGCAGGAAAACCTCAGTGGAGCCAGGAAGATGGTCTAACGGAAGGGAAGGCAGAAGACTGAGGTTAATTAATGGAAACATTACCATCGATTATATGTACATATGTGAATATACCAACGTCCATCTCAGTACTCTGTATTGGGAAGGGAGAAAATGGAGATGGGGGTTCAACAAGTGCTGTGTGCATGTCATTGTCAACATGATTTACATTATGATGTGAGACTATAAATGACGAATAAAAGCATATTAAACATAAATAAATACAAAAGTGTAATAATTCCTCAGAAAAACACAACTTACATGGGCACAAAAATAAATAGAAATTCTAATTAACCAAATATATATATTAAATAAATTGAATTTGTATTGTAAAACATTTCCATTTAAAAAATGCTCAAGACCAAGATATTGTACTGGTGAATGCTGCCAAATATTTAAGGAATGAACGTTTTTAATCTTGCACAAACACTGTTAGGACAATAATTTCATGAGTCCAGTATAAATTTGATACCAAACATTAAAGGAACTGAAAAGAAAAAAAATAAGAGGATGATCTCTTCTGAATTCAGTTATAAAAATCCTACAAAAATAATACACAGAATTTAATGACATACTTCTGACAAAGGACAAATAGAATTGTATCTTAACATTCACTATAACTCAAAAAAGGAACATTAACTCAAAAAAGAAAACTATTTATATGATAATCTGAACAATGAACAATAATGTATTTGACCAAATTAAATACCCTCATGGTCAACATTCCCAGAAAGTCTGACATCAAAGATAGTTGATAATACACTTAATGATGAAATATTTAGCTCAAAGACTAGGACCAAGACAGCAATGTTCTTTCACATGCCTTCTCTTCAATACTGTATGGAAACTAAAGACCTTTTTGATAAATCAAATACTGAGAAAAAAATAAAGACTGGAAGGAAACAATTAAACCTTTGTATATCTGAATTCAATAAAGATTTGCCATCAACACTGAAGTTGCAATCTAATATGTCACATAATCCATAGTGTTTTGTTTATCATATTATACAATTGTATCCATACTTTTTCTTTTTTTATTTACCTGTATACAATTTAATTATAAATCATATGAATCCAGATTTACAAGAAAAAAAATTTTTTGGCTACATATTTTTAGTTTTCATCTATAGTCACTTTGCCCTTTGTCTTTGTCATTGGGCCTGTAGTGAGTCATGGTGGAGAAACCTACCAACTTCATGGTAGCCAGAAAGCAAAGAGAAAGAAGAAGATACTAGGGTCCCCAAGTCTCATTCAAGATTATGACCTCAGATTTAACCTACTACTACTAGACCTCTCTTAAAGGTTCCACTACCTTCCATTAGCAGCCTAAGATGTTGACAGTGTTTTTAACACCTGGGCCTATAAAGAATACTTATCCTAACCATGACAGAAATATATATAAAATGTATGATCCCTCACCCATTGGTTATTGCAACTACATATTTACTATTAGGACATAATCTTCCCATTATGTATCATATACGAATGTGTCCATAATACCACTATATGTATTGTTTAACTGCAAAGAGCAAAGAATAACTAGGGAAAATTAAATATAAAGCCGGGCGTGGTGGCACACGCTTGTAATCCCAGTACTTTGGGAGGCGGAGAGCGGAGGATCCGGGTTCGTGGCCAGCCTCAGCTCTCTCTCTCTCCCTGTCTCTCTCTCTCTCTCTACTTAGTGAGGCCCTCCGCAACTTCGTGAGACCTGGTTTTAAAATAAAGTATAAAAAAATAGGGCTAGGGGTGTAGCGCGGAGGTAGAACGCCCCTGGTTTCAATCTCCGGTACTGCAAAAAAAGAAAAAAATTAAATATAATACATAGTAACAGAAAAATAAATAGAAGTACAGAAAATTAATGATTTTTATGGTTACAGACTTTTCAGAAGAAATGTTTATGTTTCATTATTCTTTGTGTATGTTTAGCCTGGAGAATTAAAGCATGTTATGGATTGGGTCTGTCATCTCTCTCTCAAGCTCATATGTTGAATGCTTGGTTCCTGATGCAGCTGTGTTCAAAGATGAGGCACTTGGTATGTGATTGGACATTGAGGGTTATGACCTCATTAATGGATTACAGCATTACTGAGAGGTGATGAAAACTATGTGTGGCCTACTTGGAGGGGGTAGGTCACTGGGGCCAGCCATGGAGGAGTGTATCTGTCTATAACCCTTCCCTTTCTCTCTCTCTCTTGCCTGCCATGGTGAGCAGCTTTTCTCTGCCATTCCTTTTTGCTGCTATTTCTTCCTTGATTCAGCTGACCATGGACTGAAACTATGAGTCAAAAATAAATATTTCTTCCTTTTTTGTGGTACTGGGGATTGAACCCAATGGCATTCTACCCCTGAGTTGTACCCCTACCCCTTCTGCTTTTTCTCTTTTATTTTGTAACAGAATCTTGCTAAGTTGCTGGCTGGCCTCCAGCCTGTGATCCTCCTATCTCATCCACCTTGCCCAGATAAATATTTTTTCCTCTAAGTTGTTTTTGCCAGGTATTTTGGAATAGTGGCGAAACCTCACTAACACACTAGAAATATCATAAAGCTTTCCTAATAATTGTAGTTTGCAAAAGAGAAGGGGATAATATATAATGCACATGATGATGAGAAAATTGATTACAGGAGACAATTATGTAAGTAAGTAAGCAATTCCTTTGAAATAATAAAGTTGAGTCAGTGTAAAAGTACCTAATTTGTGGTTTCTTACAAATAATAATCAAAAGATAATGTGAATAAGAAAAAGTATTGAAGAGACAAAAGTTTTTCTACTCTTATTCTATGTTTTAAAAGACAATTACTTGAATTAATTCACAATTGACAAGATATTATGGGAACGGATGAGTAAGAGGCACAAGAAATATTAACAATGCATTTTCATAACCATGATCTAAATGTAGTGTCTGTATTCACCAAAATAAAATATAAATATGAAAAACTAGAAAAGCATCCATAATTACACTTTTCCATTAACAAAGAGGAAATATTCGGATACTAATTTTAAAAAAGCTTATTTTAAAATGCTTATTAATAATTTTTATTTTTCTTTAAATAACATCTGTTAACTGTAAACCTTTTACTTTGTTACTCTTTATTTGAAATGTACTTAGAAAACACTAAAACACAGAGATAACAAATCATATTCCAAAATACCTGTAGTTGCTAAAAAGATAAGGAGAAATTTGTATATAATTGGCTTTTGCCTTATGATAACTGAAGGTTAGAGAAAGATACTATGCAACTAAATATGAATGAATATAAAATAAACATAAGTTACATTGCTAAAAATGTGACATTTAATTTATACCATGAAGATAGTTGATTCCTAGTTACCTACTATTACTAAGGCAGAGGGTGTATCTTCAAGTAGACTTTTAAAAAATAAGTTTATATTTATCTGAATTTAAGAAGTAGTCATAGAGTTATTTTGCCTAGAAAAATATGACTGTGGATAAAAAGTAGACTCTGGTGTGTAGAAACTGAAACCATGGGCTCATAATTTATTTCCATATTCAGAAGCAAAGCGGAGTGATTTTTATTTCAATATAGAAATTGATACCAAAATATTTACATTTGTTTTAGGTGACTTGAGTCAAGTTCAATGCCTATACTTGCTGAAAAGAACTATATGGGGTTTTTTGCTTGTTTGTTCTTTGATAAGTTAAGGTCCTTTACCCAAAAAAACAAAACAAAACAAAACACAACCCTGCATACTTTTAATGGTAAACACAAGCAGAAATAGTTGACAGGTAAAATGTGATCAGAGTATACCAATGGCCACTAATTGGGTATGTAACATGAAGCATAATATAAATAGAACAAATACAGAGATACCTATTTAAATATTTGTATCAGGTAGAGAAGTAATAAAAAACTTGCTACACACGGATAGTGAGTTCAAAGAAAAAAATAATTCATTTAATAATGAACTGAAAAATGAAGCTCAAAATGCAAAAGGAACAAAAAAACTGAAAATATGATTAAATATGATCCATCTATACGACCTCTTGCTGTATATATGAAGGAATTAAAGTTGGCACACTATAGAGATACCTGCATACACATGTTTATTGTGGCAAAATTTACAATAGCCAAGTTATGGCTCGGTACCCGTCAATGGATAATGGATAAGAAAAATGTGTTATATATACATAATGGTGTATTATTCACTAATAAAAAACAAAACCATTCCATTTTCAGGAACATTAATCAAACTTGAGATTGTCATGTTAAGTGAAATCAGCCAGACTCAGAATTATAGGTATTATCTTTTTTCTCTCATATATGGAATCTGGGAGAATAAAAATATGACATAAAAGTAAAAGGAATATTAGAGAGGATGATAGATATCAAAGAGTAAGAAAAGATAAGGTGGAAGTAATAACAGTATGTGATATACATATGCAAATATGTCACAAACATTATTTTATATAATTAATATGTACTAAAATGCCAGAAAAACAGCAGTAAGAAAGTAAAAAGTACTTAATAATCAAGCGATAAATTAGATAAAATGCAAATTATAGGCCCATTGCTGCATAAGAATGAAATAGAAACAATGAACTTTTATTGCAAGAGAATTTATGTGTTTGTGTGATACTAGGGATTGAATCCAGGGGTGCTCTACCAGCTCTTTTTTATTTTTTGTTTTGAGACTGGGTCTTGCTAAGTTTCTGAGACTATCCTAGAACTTGTGACCCTCCTGCCTCAGCCTCCCAAGTTTCTGGGGTGACATGACACCCAGCATAAAATAATATCTTTTAAAATAATTTTTTGCAAGAGTGTCAAAGAACCCATTGTAGAAACATTGAAGTAAATGGAGGAAGAAAGATGAATAGAAAGAAAACATATAATAGTATACATTGGTTTTTCAACATCAGTAGCATAGGTATCCATAGACTGCAGGTTTTTTAGGCCTATGTTAATCAGCTTTCTATTAGTGTAACAAATACCTGACATAATCAACTTATAAAAAAAAAGGTTTATTTTCAGAGCTGGTTTTAGAGATTTTAGTCCATGATTGGGACTGCTGCTTTGTGCCAGCATGACAGAAACATTTGGCAGAGCAAAATCACTCACCTCACCTCATGGCTGGGAATGAAAAGAAGAGGGAGGAATGAAAGAGGGAGATAGAGAGGAAGACAACAAGATCCCAATGACCTGAGCACCTTCCACAGTGACCTGCCCATTAAAGGTTCCACTTCATCCCAACAGTGCCATGCCAAGAACCACATGGATCTTACGGGGACATTTAAAACACAAAAATAGCATTCTTTTTTTTGGCCCACCCACAAAAATTCAAGTCTATCCAACAATACAAGATGCCTTCAGGCCATTCCTAAGGGTCCCCAAAGACTTAACGGCTCCAGCATTGCTTAAATCAAAGTTCAAAGTCTCCTTTAAGACTCAAGGAAAACTCAGCTGAGAGCCCCTGTAAAGTTCTAAATTAAAGTTGCATAGTTTCAAGATACATTGGTGGGACACACATGGGGTGAGCATTTCCATCCTCAAAAAGAGGGGAATAGGAGCATAAAATGGAAGAAAGGATTGGAACAAAGGAAGAAGAAAATCCATCGGGTAAACATTAAGTCCAACATCTGTACATCTGGCATCCAGAACACACTGTGATGGAATGTGGGCTTCTAAGGACTTGGGCAGTTCTGCACTATGGCTTTTGCTGGTAGCACACATGGCCATTCCCTTGGCAAGCATTCCACATTCCTGACATCTCTTTCGTTCTGCAGTCTTCTTGCAGGTTCAGATCACTCTCACAGCTCCACACATTATTCTTTCAAGGACTGCTTGCAGGGACCCTAACCCTGCAACACACTGCCTTCCTGGTTTCCAAGGCTTTTCTTTGAAATCTTGGGGGAAGCCTTCATGATCACACAATTCTTGCATGCCTGCAAAGCTTGCATCATGTGGAGTATTCCAAGTTCTGCTACCAAGGGAAGGTAAACATGGGCTCACTTGAACCAAGGCTGCCTGTAAGTACCTTACAGACTTAGAAATCCTTGGACTCCCTTTTTAAAAGACTCTGAAACAAATTTGCATTTCTACTCTCTGAGCCTGTGATGGTCCAGGCCATCCCATTCTTGAAATTCTTTAAATGCATCTTTCTTATTGTCCAGATACACAGCACTTGGCTAATTTTTAATGATAGTAATCTCTTTAGCAACCCGCTCTCTTTGGCGGCACCTTTACCGGTATTTCTTTTATGGTCAAACCTGTGTTTTTCAAATCCTTCTACTCTTGTCTTTTTTTAGTCTGATTCTCACTGAAAAGTTTTCTAAAAGCAGCTAGTAATACTAATCTTGCAACCTAAACACTATGGTGCCTTAAATTTTCTCTATTAACTAGTCAGTTCAGCCTCCCACAAAGTCTCAGGACATGGGCAAAATGTAGCCAAATTCTTTGCCACCAAATGTTTCCAAATGCATTGCCACAATGTAACAAGGATGGCCTCTATCTAGTTCAATTACCAATAAAATACTCATTTCCACCTGAAATCTCAACAACATTGCATTTACCATCCATATTCTTATTCACATTCTCGTCTTCTAAACTCTGACCAAAATTATCCACTAAACTCTTCATATAGCACTTTAGGCTTTTTTTAAGCCAGTTCCTCTAAACATTTCCAAACTCCTCCCATAAACTGATAGCAAAGGTTTCTCCACAGCATCTCAGACACAGCAAATTTGCCCCATTTTTTGAGACAATTTTCTCTGTTAGTTTCCAATAACCATGTTAGTCATCATTCTATTACTATATATCATACTTGAAATAATTTAGTAAGAGGAAATGATTATTTTGACTCAACTTTGGAGGTTTCAGTTGTAAGAAGGAAAAACAAAATTTTCCATCAAAGTTACAAGATCATATCGAAACTGGCAGGCTTCCATCTTGTAACTGTACCTTAGGTGATCATTTTGTGCACATGCCTATATGTTCCATTCTCAGATGTACTGGTTTCATGTTTCCCCTTTTGTAAAATCTGTACAAGGAAAACCAACCAACTGGACTAGATTGTGAAGTCTTACTCTAGCCAATGGGGGACAGTGCAGTGGCCTACGCATTAGGGGGATAAAAGGCTGAGTGGTCTGCCTGCCCGCCTGCCCAGTGTGCCTGCACCCTTCTTCACAGAAGTAAACTGCCTTTCTGAGTTACTTTTGATTTCATAAAGGCTTTATTTGTTTGTGTGTGGCTTCCCTAAAATCTGTTTCTAAAAATTGGGGACTCGTCGAGGATTCTTGCCATTCAAGTGAGTGCCATGGGCTCCCCATTCAGGGGTGTGTGTCTGACTGCCTCGTTGCAGTAGCCCCTGAGGGTCCAGAGTGACATGGCAGGTCCCTAAATGGCTGATACCTGGTGGTAGAAGTCTCTCAGCAATTCATGGAAAGACCTAAGCAAACACTTGCTGCTGACCAGATAATCTCATGCTGAACCAAGGTAAGAAATACCACAGGGGTGGCAAAATATTTGCTTGGTGGTCGGGATATCCTGAGGTGAGGGCTGTGTGTAAATGATGGAGACATCTGAAGACACCTAATAAAAGCAGACTGCAAAGGTTATGGGTTCCCTGCAAGGGGCCTGGCCAGAGGAGAAAGCTGAGTCAGAATTTGTGAAATCCCCAGAAAAATAGGGGGTTGAGACTCTGGGAACACACAACCAGGGATTGGGATTGGGATTGGGAGTGCTCTTGCACCTCTAGGCAGAAGAAAGAGGGAATGGAAAAGAAAGGTACCTAAAATAATAAGATTAAGGACAAAAGTCCTTCTGATAGTCACTTAGGCCTAATGTTACAATATTGGGGAGATAATTCACAGACTTAGGGCAAAAAGAAACAAAATATGATTAAATGTTTTTTCATCTGAACCCAGGAGCCCATATTACTACCGTCCATCTTTATTTTGGGCCAGATGAGAATTGGATATATTAATTATAGATAAATGAGTACTCATAAATTTAAAAAAATGGATCCAAGTATCTTTACTGCATGTGACTCATAAATCTTTAAAAAATAAGTTTATCTAAGTTTGGTAAAGTAAAAGTAAAATATGTTATTAAAACTTATTTTTGCCAGGCAAGCCAATTAAGATTGCACTGGTTTTTATACACTGAATTTTGGGAACAAAAAGTAAAGCAAAGAGATTTTATGGATTTGCAGTTTGGCAAAAAAGGCATGTGTAAAACCTGGGTCCTGAGAGATAATGTTGGTTAAGAAAGTAAAATGACTGAAGGGAGGTCCGATGATAAAGTTCATGCTGTGGACAGTACCACCTGTCCTTCAAGGTGGAACTCATCCACAGAGCAGATGAGGTCACTCTGAGTGAGGGAGGTCCGCAGCAGGACTGTTGAGACCCAGGGAGCTGTGGAGGATGCCTTATGGGCTACGCCCTCCAGGCAGGAGATCATCAGAGGTCAGGCACAGCCAGGTGAGGGCACATCAGGTCCTCTGGGCATCCAGCCAGGCCAGGAGCCCCTGGTCACTATGATCTTCATGGGCTGCCAGAATGTGGAGATGCAGCAGAGACCGAAGTGCTGGAACTCCAAGACACCATAAATTAACTCAGCAGCAATGCCTACTGGTTTGGCACAATCTCACGACTATACTAAGTCAGTCATGTTCCATGGGATCAGCATAGTTAAGGTAAAAGTTAGCCCAAAAGCAGTAAATTAAAAATAAATAAAACTAAAGGAAGCCCAATAAATAAAAGGATATATGTATTGGTATAAGGAGGTGCTTTAATAAAAAAAAAAAGGTTGAAAGGAAGAGGAAAATGCTTTTAGATTGAAAGAGGAAAAGATTTTGTATGGCAATATTTTTGTTCTAAATGGCTGAATTATTTCATGGGGGAGATGATGAGAACAAAAATCAGAGGGTTAAGCAAGTCACAGAGGGTTTGAGGAAGTTGCAAATAATTCAAATAATTTGTAAAGGATAAGACATAAAGAAATTTTCTATGTGTAATAAGGTTGGTTATAATTAAGAGTAATTATTTAAAGGGTTTTCTAAGAGTCACATTTAATGTTTTGATTCTATGTTTAAAACAACTAGGTTTTCTTAAGATATTGATCTGTTCCTGGTAAAATTTTACAAAAACTAGCATAGAAAAAAGTTTATTTTTGCATTTTATTAAGGCAATTTTCTGTGTTTTCTTTAAAACAATATGGCTTTTCTTTTTGCTCTAGGTAACAAGTCACTAAAAACTAGCTTAAACAAAGATTTTGCTTTATCAAGATAATCTCTTGGTTAGACCTTTGGTCACTGCATCTTAACAGAGTCAGGGTTTGAATGTCTGTGTTTTACAGCCTGTTAAATGACCAATTTATAACTCAAGATAAATGAACAACTATTACTTTGGTTTTCTCTATATATTTGACATCCTATATAACTGTGACAATGGATGTGTATACATCTAAGGGCTAAATATGCTGTGAATTTGAGGTTTATCTAAATGTTTCATATAAGCTTATAAAATTAGATACATGGGTTTTATATACATATAATGTAACCAATAAGTGATCTATTTATGCAATGTACATTGTATCTGATGTTTGGTACCATTCAAAATATCACTATCATTTAAGACCTGACATATCTGTTTGCTTTGATTAAATGTTTTATTATCCTATAAAAGAGATACAATTGTCCATCAGATAATAAGCCTGTTTCTGATCATTAGCACTGTTCTCTAAACTTATATAAGGTCTAGACCTATTCTTTGACTTTTTTTGCAATGCTGTTAACTTACATAAAGCTGTAATTAGTTATCTTACTGAGCAGTGAATTCTAAATTTCACTCCAACAGTAAGGTTTAAGTTAATATATATGCAACTGTGATGTTAATTATTTCTGAATTCTTTGTAAGTTAAGTATGTTTCCTAAGTATCTTCCAAAATACAAAGCTTAAGAGGACAGTTTATCATGCTGGTGTCTTCTAAACAAAAAAAAATTGTTAGCAGTGATAGAATTTTTTTGGTTCAGATGTCTCTGTTCCTAAATTACATTATGACCATCTTTAAGCAAAAATAATTAGAGGTGCTCAAATACTTGGCATTATAAAACATGTCACTTGAATAAAAACTGGATATTAATATTATATATGTCAAATTTAGAGAGGGATTTGTTTAAGTAAACAAATATTGTGAAAACTATTATAAAAACTGGATTTGTTTTGTGCCTAATTGTTTTGCATTTTCCTTGTAAATATTTGTAACTGTTGTCTGTTATTTTTTCTAGAAGTACAACTTCTAGCAGAATAAGCTAAAGAGTATTTTGAGATGATAGCCATCACGTGGAAAACAGATAGGCTGTAACAATAATGACCCCTCTTCATTAACAAGGACTGATAAAACTAACCTACTGGGTGTTCAACAACTAATACTTGGAAAACAACAGGAAATAAAAGAGCTAGAGAGAAAACAGACAATATTTTGGCCCTTGCCCTCCAAGGTCAAATGGAACCAGGAAATAAATGATGGGACTCCTAAGGACTCTGCAAATTCTGATAAGTCACTCAACCTGCCAATTAGGGAGATTGTGAAGACCCCAGAGACTAAGAACCACCAGTGAATATTCTGTGAAAAGGAGGTTCATTGGAGGGGGGAAATATTCACTGTACTTCAAGGAAAACCAAATGGTCAGCAAGACCATGACCAATCCTGTCACATGGCACAACTGGTAGAGGAAAAGCTTCACAAAGTCCCTAAGAGTAACCTTGAGGAGATTTGACTGACCTTAACAGTAAAATAATTTTGTAAAAAGTTATGTTGGCCCCTCATAGGGCTACTTATTTGGTCTTGAATATCCAACAGGATAGTTTAACCAGAAACAAGTGTGCTATTCTGGGGTAAAAAGAGAGCCATACTCATAAAGTCATTTAAAAGACCACCCACATAATTTAACTAGATGTCTTCTGACTTTGGCTCCCTCTTATATTTTACATTATAGTTCATAATCGTTCTTCTGCTTTTAGGCTCACAGAATCAATAATATGGCACTGATTTCCAAAACTTCTGAGTCTTTATAAAATGCTATAAAACTAAACCTGTCCCTCTTGAGGTTTTACAGGTCCAGGACCACCAGACAGCTAAAGATAAACAAGATGCTTGATTTACAGACAGCTCTGCCAAATATGTAAAAATAAAAGACAGATAGTCTTGGATAACCCTTATAAAAAGCAAATTATTAGTTTGAATGGACAGGGTATTACTAGTCAATATGCTAAATTGCATGCTATATTGTCTGTTTTTAAAATGATTTATTACTTATATTATATAGAAGGAATAGGTAAACAATTAGATGCTACCAACCAGATGGCAAGGAAAAGTATATTAACTCTATAAGGATTAATAACCCCACCTAATAAACTTACTGAAAACTTGGGAATAGATGATCCCTTTATTAATCTAATAGAATAATGGTTTGGTAAATGAAGGGAATAATGATATCTTTCCTGATATCCCTCATAATTGTTATTGGAATGATGATTTTGGTAGGATGTTGTATAATCCCTTGCATATGAGTATTAGTACAGAGATTTATAGAGACAGCCACTACTAGTCTCAACCCCCGTAATCATGATAACTTTTTTTACTTGTAATTCCAGATCAAGAAAGTCAGCTCATGTTAACAGGATTCAAAGAAAAGAAGTGTATAAAGAAGAGGAGGAAATTGTAAGAAAGGAAAACGATCTTTTCTGTCGAAGTTACAAGATCACATAGAAACTGGCAGGCTTCCATTGTAGTTTAGGTATCTAACTGTAGTTAGGTACCAACTGTAGTTTAGGTATCAATTTTGTACACATGTCTGTATGTTCCACTCCCAGATATACTGGTTTCATGTTTCTCCTTTTGTAAAATCTGCCCAGGGAAAACCAGCCAACCATATTAGATGGTGAAGTCTTACTCCAGCATTTTGGGGATGGCACAGTGGCCTATGCATTAGGAGAATAAAAGGCTGAGCAGACCACCTGCCCAGTGTGCGTGCATCCTTCTGCACAGGAGTAAATTGCCTTGCTGAGTTACTTTTGGTTTCATGAGGTTTTTTTTTTTTTTTTTTTTTTGTCTGTTTGTTTTCTAAAAGCTCTTTCTAACATAGTCCATGGTTATTAGGTTCTGTTCTTTGGGAACTGTGGCATTCTTCCCATAGCCTAATACTGAGGCATGACAGAGAACCTGGGAACAGGAAGGGTCAAGAGAGGCCATTTGTATAAAAAACAGCAAAGTTTAATGAGATAGGAGGGTAACAATGACCAGGCAAAGACCATGGAAATCAAAACAAAACTTCAGCCCCTTCTGTGGGCTGCATCTGAGCACAACCTGTGTGAACAGGATGGGAGGAGGCAGGCAGGCAAGTTTAGAGCCCACCAGCCCACAAGATAAAGATTCAAAATAAGGATTGAAACTAGGCAAAAGACAATGGGTCCCCAAGACCTAATTCTGACCAATCACAAAAGAGAAGATGGGGTACTACAAAAACAAATAAAAGCTCACTTCCCAAGAACTTTAATGGCTACTCCCTTTCAAGAGCTCCTCCCCTATGTTGGAGTTATTCTATTTTCTATCTTTCCTTGGCTTATAAATAAGCTTTCATATTTCTGTACCCTTCATTAGTCCTTGGACTTCATTCACCTAAATCCACTGGACAAGAACCCAATAAAAGGAGAAACCTTGCATCAATACCTCTTATTAAGTCCCACTGCAATGGGGGTTAATTTTTTTAATTGATTATGACTTTGTGACTCTGACAGCATTTGGACTATTTTAAAACTTACATTTTTTCCTTTTCCTTCTCTCTGTCAATAAATAACATGTTATTATCAGTTTACTGACCACAGGAATGATGAACTAGTGACAGAAAGTCTAGGGAACACATCTCAAGGAAAATGCAGACATAAATTGTGTGTGTGTGTGTGTGTGTGTGTGTGTGTGTGTGTGTGTGTGTCTGGATAAGCATACCCAATGACCCTGAAGTTCTAGCTTTAAAAGAAAATTTCTTTTCTTTTGGATTCTAAAAATTTCAGCTTATTTAATGGTCACCATGTTCACTGACTTTCCTATTTTCTATCAAATCAATGCCTTTTTTTCATTCTTCCCAAAAGCTAATCCCAATTATCTGATTTGAGAAATTAGGGTAAGTATTGAATTTTATTTTTTGGTGGTACCAAGGATTTAACCCAGGGGCATTCTACCTCTGAGCTACACTCTCAGCTCTATTTTTTGTTTTTTATTTTGAAACAGGGTCTCACTAAGTTGTGGAGGACCTCACTAAGTAGCTGAGGCTGGCCACAAACCCAGATCCTCCTGTCTCAGCCTCCCAAGTACTAGGATTACAAGCATGCACCACCATGCCCGGCAAGTATTGAATTTTTGGTTACAACACCTCCTAAATACTCTACCACCTCACAATAATATCATGCTGAGCACCATGCCTTTGATACCAGTGCCTTGAGGGAGAGTCCAAATCCAAAGCAGAGTGATTACTGTAACAGATAACTGAGGTAATCACAACATAGATAGAAAAGCTTTGTTTTGGCTCATAGATTTGGAGGTTTCAATCTGCAGTCACTAGGCCCTGTAATTTTGGGCCTGTGGTAAAGCAGCACATCATTGTGGGAGTATGTGAAAAAAGAAGTTTCTCACCTTATGGCAGATGAAAAGCAAAAAGAGAGAAAAGAGGAGACTACTGTCTCATAATGTATTGCAAGTGACCACTGACCTAAAATCTCCCACTAGTCTCCACCTCTTGAATGTTCCATCACTTCCCAATAACATCAAAGTGATGTTTTAACCTTCAACACAAGTGATCATTCCAGACACAAACTGTACTAAGGCCATTATGAATTAAAAATATCAATTATGTATATGTTTAGCTTTAATATTTATGTAGCATCAACTCTATTCCCACTATGGTAAGTTGATAGAGTGAATCAAGTTGTAAAGGATGGTCTTTTTATGTTTTTTTTTTCTTTCCATATAAAGCAAACTGGGTTACTATACAATTAGATTCTCTCTACACTTTGATTCAGTCAGTATGTAAGAGGGAGAAGAACCTAAACATGTTCAACTCAGCTCCTTAGTGGTTGCCAATGGTTATTGTGGGGGATGAGTATTTATTGCACAATGGCACAAGAAAACATTTTGTGTCCAAAGAAACATTTTCTACAAGAATTTTAATGATAATTTTACTTTTTCAAAATGCATACACTTTGTTATATATTAATTTTGGAATATGTGCAATTTCTAATTTATTGAATTACACATTTAAAGTTGGTGGATTTCATTGATTGTAAATTAGACTTCAATAAAGCCAAATATATAATTTCATCATCAACTTTTTCAAAATAAAAACATTAATATGATAAAGTATACCTGTGCAATATTGAGATATTTTATTGATATACATTGTACCAGTGTAAATTGGAACCTTTATAATGCAAACTGCAATGTCTAACAAGATATGGATAGCTTAAAACAATTTTACTTTTACTTATATATGTTAGAGACATATATACAAAATATACATATGAAAATATATTTCCTATACATTTTTATAGAAAAGTGAAAAATATTTTTCTTCAGGAGATAAGTGGATAAACAAATTTAGTAATGGAATATTTATTATTTTGTAGTTGAAAATATATTTTCATTTGTTTAATAAATATCAACATTAATAAATCTAGTGGTTGATGTGGTGGTGCATACCTATGATCCCATTAATTTGGGAGGTTGAGGCAGGAAGATCACAAATTCAATGTGAGCATGGGCAACTTAGTGAGACCCTGCTCAAAATAAAATAAGAATGGCTGGGAATGTACCTCAATGGTAGGATGGTTGTGTATCTTGTTCAAGGCCCTGGAAAAAATATATATATTGAAAGGCATTTAAAGCGCAAACATTAATATATATTATATATGGACATATACACAAATGTAGTAAATATAGAAAAATATATATGAGGACACAATACTTCTATAAGTAAAGTCTATTCTATTGTTGAAGTGGCACAAGTTGCTTGACAACTAATTAATTCCAAAGGTAAAATAAGGCAAGTCCTTAAGGACAGCCCTTGGCAAAGCAATTGTACTTCTGGGCATAGGTACTGGGTATGTTAAGAATATTTTCTGTTTGAAATTAGCCCGAGGTAGATGTGTACACAGAAGGGATAAAGTGGGTTGACTATCTATTAGTGATATGATTCATTGAAATAAATTTATGAAGTAAATATAAAGTAACTTTAATAATCTAAGGTAGATATATGTTCACTATATAATTTCATGAAATTTTCTTAGTGCTTCAAATGTTTTAATATTATACTAACCAAATGTTAAAAATAAATTATTTAATAGTTCACAAAATGGGTTCCTCAGTAGAGAGTAAGTGTTTTGTTTATGGAAGTGTTGGGATTTTAGAAAATAAAGTGAACATGTATGCTAGAGTAAATCAAATACAGTCATAACTAACTGTCCTCTAAACATGGGACTGGACAAAATTGGAGGCCCAGAGATTTGATAGTATGTGGGTAAGTGGAATCAACATTTCTGTTATGGTTAGAACTAGAATGTCTCCTGAAGAGATCATGCATTAATTTTCAGATTTGATATAATTAAGATATAAGGTTCTCAATCTCATCAATAGATAAATCCATTGTAATGGGTTGTAACCTAGCCTGGTGGGCTGTGGCTAGAGAAGGTGGGTCCCTGGGGGAGACAGTTTTTGTCTTTTAATTCCCTTGCTTGTTTGCTCTATTGCTTCTGGCTTCCATAATATAAGAGCAGAGGCCTTGCTGTCTCCCTCTCTCTGCATCCCTCCATCATGCCCTGAGATCCTCAGACCCTGGCCTCACATGATCTGAACCCCAAATCTCCAAAAAACTGTGAACAAATAACTCTTCCTTTCTGTAAATTGTGTGGTCAGTTCTTTGGGATTATAACAGTGAGAATGTTGACTGACACATTTCCAAGGTGTTGTAAAGAAGAAAAGTGGGAAAATCTCAGAGGAAATTTAAAGGTATTCTTTGAGACGCTTAACTTTGTCAAGGAGAACAAAATCAAAATGAAGTAGCGTTGGTTTGGGGCACTCGACATAAAATGGAGAACCCATTGTTCATCAGACCTCAGACATGTCTATAGCTGAATGTTTGAAGTGGGCTGCAGACACTGCCCCTACATGCAAGTTGACCTTTGAAACATTGTTAAACTCTCCTGACTTTTGTACAAATTAACCCCTTTTCCAAAACTACAGAGACTGAGACTGTATCCATTTTTTTTCTTATCAGATGGCTTAACTTTTGTCAACTCTGATTATAGTGTCTGACTAACAAGTGATGTAATTTCAAACTCCTTGTAACTTAACAATATAAATATAGCTGCCATTTTGTAAATCCTTGTGGCAAATTTTCAAGGATACTTGAAACTGTGTTTTCCTGGATTTCAATATGAATTAGCCCTAAATAAATGTTATTTTATTTGTTCTTAACTAGTTTGACTTTAGTGCAGGTTAACAACCAGTCTAAAAAATTACACTTACATGAGTTTTTATCTTAAACATTGTCAATGATAATGGTACTGAAGTTTTTCCAGACAACAGCCTTGTCACTTCCATCTCTGACTATGAAAAATACATATAGATTTCCCCCAAACTATATCAGATATACTGAGAAAAGACTGGAGTTATTGGTATAAAATACTTCATATGATATTACAAATGTTGAAAATTTAAACATATTGATGTAGGAGGCAGAATAGTTTATATCTGAGCCCTCAGGGGTAATTTATGGATCTACAAGTATGAGGTATATCTCAGTGAAGATGAAGCTTTCTTTGGGGAAGAAAGGTAGAACAGCAATAGATTGATTTCATGTAGGGGATAGATATTAAATGGATAAATGATACCCCTCAAGTGATATTATCCAATTTAGGAGGAGAAAATAGAAGGAGATTTGTTTGGAAAATTGATGTTTTTTATCAAAGGTAGAATTTTTACAATTCATAGGTTTTGCTATGAGGGATGCCCAATAAAAAATATGGAGGATGTTGTTAGTGAAACAAATGTCTGAACCTGAAAGCAGGAGAGAAAAAATGAAAGAAAGCCCATAGGTTTAGGATTACAAATAAAGGAGACATCTTAAAGAATAGGTAAAATGTTAATTATGTAAAAGCTTCTCTCATACATATAGGTGAAAAATAAATGGGAAATCAAATGTATATGGCATAGACTACTGGAATGTCACTGCTGTTATTGAAGTGACACAAGTTGCTTGACAACTGATGAATTCCAAAGGTAAAATAAGGGAAGTTCTTAAGAACAGCCCTTGGCAAAACAATTGTACTCCTGGGCACAGGCACTGGGAATGTTAAGAACACTTTCTGTTTGAAATTAGCCCAAGGCAGATGTGAACATAAAAGGGATAAAATCTTTTTCTTGAAGAGAAGGTCATAGGTTTATTTTTTCAAAGCACAAATCTCCATGGTAGAGGGATAAAAATTGTCAAGGGACCCCTATGGATAGAGAAACCCAGAGACAACAGAAATTCAAGACACAGAATAATGTATTAACCCTCTTGAGAAAGCTTCCTACCAAAAGATGGGCTCTATGGTTCACAGTGAAATGGAGGCTATGACCTTATTTGCACAAGTTCTATTTAGTACTAGCTAGTTAGGAATAAAATAAATACAAATTAAGATGCTTTAAATAGGCAGTGAACAATCCAGATTGACTATATAATAACTATTTCCTAATATTTTCTATTGTGCTCACTCTCTCTTTCCATGTCTTTCCTTCTTTTTGCATCGCTCTTCCTCTCCTTTCTTTTTCTTCTTTTATTATTCTTAACAGAACCATGACTTCACTTGTGCCTCTCCTGACAAATATGAGTTTTAAAAGGACAATCATTATCCTATGCCAGCCACTTGCAACCATTTTAAGCTCATCCTTATTTTGTGATAATAATATAGGAGTACAATACCTATGAGCCACATTAAGTCAATGAGATGTAAGCAAGATCTTATGAAAAGAAACTTCTGAAATTTTTCTTTTCAAACTCAGGAAAAGTTTTATCTCCCCTCCTCCCTAGAATTACCAAGTTTGTGCCATATTTTTAATGAAACTGTCACAATTTTTCAAAACTAAGCCTGTTATAGGGTAATAATCTCTTCTAAAAATAAATTTTTACAAGGTGTTGATCTTTTTATCAATTTTTGCTTTTTCTGGGAGAAAAATTTCAAATAAAAATTCCAAATAGGGAAGCATAAGAAATTTATTTAATGAGGTGGGGTACAGTTTAAGAGAAAGCCGGGATAAAGGATTGTGTTACATTCCAGAGAAAGGGTTTTGGAATAGGCTACTTCCCAGAATGTACAACAGCATAGAACAATGGCATCCATTCCACAGAAAGGGTCTGGAATGGGTCATTTTCCAGAATTAAAAATAAAAAGTCCATGAGTCTTCCACATGGAAAGCTTTATTCAATCTAGAAAACTTTCCCCCTCATATACAGTATTTGGGAAGGTTACATACCTTTTCATTCCACAGCTTAGTGCATCTGTGCTGTTTTTGCCATGTTGGATGCTTTCCCACGGGTACCTAGATGAAACCCTGCAAGAGGTTGCAGTGAGTTTAACCTCCCATATCTCTGTGGTTCTCCAATAGCAGCCAGGAGGGGAGTCTCATATTTCCCATCCTGATGGCCCACTTAATTTTCTCTCAGGTCTGTTCCAATCTTGCCCTGTCCTGCTCGTTTCTATCTTCCTAAGTAACAAGACAACTGCTATTTCTCATGGGAAAGAATATTTTTATCTATTAAATGCCTACTGGGTGTCAAATAATTTTCGTGTGTGTGTGTGTGTGTGTGTGTGTGTGCGCGTGTGTGTGTGTGTGTGTATGTGTGTGTTACTGGTGATTGAAACCAAGGGCAATTTATCATCAAGCTGAACTTTCAGGCCTTTATTTTACTTTTGAATCAGGGGCTCATTAAGTTGCTGAGGCTGGCCTTGAACCTGGAATCCTCCAATCTCAGCCTCATAAATACAAAGATTATAGGCATGTGCCTCCATGTCCAGCTTTCTGTGCATTTTTAATGTCTTTTTAATCACTTAATATCCATATCTTTATGACCAGCTCTAGAAACTTACAATTTAATATGCTTGAGAAAGTTGACCTTAATCTACTTTTCTAGAAAGAAAGGGGAAATAAGCCTACATGAATTTAAGGACAGAAAAAAATGGATTTAAAAATATTTAAAATATTGATTAGGAAAATAAATTGTGCCGTCTTCTGGGACAGAAGTGAACTGTAAATTGAAATCTTCACTTTTTTAATAGTTTTAAGATGATCATCTGAGGTATACCACTTCTTTGTTGACAAGGAAAATGAAAAGAAAATAAAATGCTCCTTTTCATTGTATCCATATAAAGCAAAGACCTTCTGTAGTCCAAAGAATTTTTTAAATAGCTTCAAGAAGCTGCACAAATCAAAACTGCTTTGAGCTCTTTGCAACTGAACATGAAGGGGAGACAAGTTTATCTTTAATAGAAAGGGCTTTGTGAAAGGCAAAAGGCCAAAGAGGATGTTAGATGAGCATCTGGACTCTTGGGCTGGTTCTGGGACTCTATTGTCACTTTGATGACTGCAATCAAATTCCATGGACTTTTCCTGGAATCCCTCATAAAATATCAAGTGCTTAGAATTAAACTGACCCAAGGTTAGAAAGTGTTTCCCATATTTGGCATCGGTGCATTTAAACATATTGCAACCTCTCTCATTGTTTTCGAATTATTTTTCCCTTTTCTAGTTACTATGTTTGCTCTACCTGTTTCTCAAATGTACTGAAACAGAGGATAGTGTCTTTTGTAACACTAGATTCTTCAGAGCTTTAGTGTGGAAAATAGCGCATTTATCAATGGGACACAGGGAGATTAGAAGGGAACTCCTAAATCAGAGTGAAGCTGCAAGCTGATTTTCTGTCTATTGCTACAAGCCTCATTTATTCTGCATTTCCATATGAGTGTTAGGTAGCTAAAATGAATTGGGTAAATGCAAATAAGATGAGTCTTTTAAAATTCTCTTAGCTTCTTAAAGTCTGAGATAACATATTTGGGTCTATTACATGTGCTTATCAATTGCTGGTATATAGCAAAGCAACAATGTAGCATTGCTTTTTCTTTAGGTCCTCACTAAAAGCAAGATTACTAGGAATTGGGGTTCTGGTCAATATGTAATTTTATGTACAAAAACTAACCAATGTTTCAATGGGAAAACTGTAAGAAAAACATAGTTATATTATATTTTGAGGGAAAAGTAATTTTGAATAAATTTAGATATTTTATAGGATTGTTTTAAACATAAATTTAAAAAAGAAGTTAAGGCAAGAAGAAAATAATAAGTAGAAATGGGAGGGATATGAAGAAAGTTTATGAATTTGAGGACAGTTTTGGTAGGGATGATATTATATAGTAAATTTTGTGCTATAGTAGAATAACTAGATTGTCCCAAAATTGAAAAGGAAAGAAAGGGGCAAAGTTGGAAGATTGCAGTAAGTCACAGAAGGTCTGTGGAGAATGGAACACATAAAAGACATTTAAATACAAAACACTTAAAGTGTTTTCTAACAACCAGAATTTAATATTATGTTAAATTTCATGTTTTCTTATGATATTGATCTGCTCGTGGTACGATTTCAGAAACTGAAAGCAAAGATTTCACATTATACTATATAATTTCTTGTTTTTTTAGTTTTTATTTTGATTACTTAGGCCTCTATAAAACTGTAAGCCCTCCAGAGCAGGGCTCCCCATATCCTGTGTTGTTTAGAGACCTGACAACGAAGAAAATTTCCAGGTTTAGGTATCACAGGAAAACAACAGAGAAAGGGAAATTTTCCATGTTTGTTGAAAAAAACCTGAAGAAAGGGCAAAGAGGCCCCTAAATCTGGCATCCAGCAAGAGTGTATAAGGTCAGATGATGACCCAGGGCAGATGGAGTAATCAGTAACCATGCCTAAGGATGAAACTCTCAGGTGAGGACTTAATCTTTAGGTCCAGGGGACCTAATGCAAGAATGCTTCTTTCACAAGGTCATTCACTGAGAAGGAAGGAGGGACACCTCTGCCCTGTCTGGCATACCTTTGGTTTTTTAATCTCCCTCTTAAGCCTGACTAAAGGAAATTAAATTGACATATCCATTTTATATGTTCTCTTGTCTTCTCTTACAGAAGGGTAACTAGATGTCTATATTTTGAGACTCACCCCTCAATTGCCTATTAAGGAATTGGGATAAGTTTGACTCCCCAAACTTAAGAATAATATTGACCTTTTGTAGAGAATCTTTGCTCCAATATAAGCTGAGAGATAAAGAATCATGATGTAAATTCTGTTGTGATTAGGAAAAACATACAGAGATTCCATATGCCCAAGCGTTTATAACCCTGAGAGCCAGTCCTGACCTTTGAAAAACCTGTAAGTTAGGTCTGGCCATTATGGAAGTATTAAACTTCCCACCTCCCGTTTTTGGGCTCCAATGAAAGTGATGAGACAAGCTTTAGAGCCATCATGAGAATCCACTAGCACGCAGACCTCTAAATCAAAACCTTCTGCTCCTCTAGAAGGGAAACCACAGCTGGAATCAAACAATTACTCTCCACTGGCTTTCCGTTACTCAGGTATGCCCTCTGCAGGAGGTGGCAAACCCAAAAGGCCAACCTATCAGAGTTCAAGCTAAAACTGAGTCAGGTAAAGCCTATAAACTATAACAAATTTGCTACCATAATTATAGCCCCCCAAAAATCTCACAGCCTTCTATGAGAGGTTTGAAGATGTCCTTATTAAATATGATGCTCTGAGACCTGACTGCTCTGAAGGGACATTAGTTTTAAATTGTAAGTCCATTACCTAATCCACCCCAGACATTAAAAGTCTCCTCAGTCTTTTAAAAGAGGCCATAATATAAAAGAAAAGGATAAAGAAGGAGAAAAAGTCAGACCTGATGATTGGCTGCTTTAAAAGTCCAAGAGGCAACTCCAAGCTACCTCCTGGGAGATCCTATTCCAAGGAAGCTAGCAGCCATTTTGGGAATCCTGGACACTGGGAAAGCAAATGTCAAGAGGAAAAAGGGCCCTGAACACTGTCCTCTGAACAAAGGCTAAATTGCTAAAGGAGAGTCTGCGCCGAGGACTGAAGGGACCACGAGTCAAACGCTCACCCATTACGAGTCCTGGATAAGAATGTCCATTGCTTCCACTGGCTCCAACATCAGAAATCACAGCAAATGACGGACCCAGGAAAACCTTGGTCATGGCAGGTAGGTAGGACTCTAAACTTCCTTTGAATTCAAGACCTGCCCATTCTGTGCTATAATGCTATTCTGTAGTCTTTTCCTCTCTCTCTTCTGTCAGGCAGTGGGGGCATATGAAAGACCAACAAAATGATAATTTACACCCTCCTTGTACTGTTCCTGGGGAAATTCTTCTGTTCTCCCATCAATTTTTTTCTAAATGCCCTACCTGTCTTAGAGGAAGGGATATATTTCAACAGCTGAGAGTTCAATGGTCTCCTCTTCTCAGCCACAGATAAAAGATTGTTCACAGGTAAAGGATCCCTTGAGATCACAGTAGAAGTTTATTAGACATGACATTAGGAGTTAATTAGACATGACTTTACTCAGTTTTCCTGTTCCCAAAGTGATAAATTCCTTTTGATCTTAATTGATACCTTCACAGACTGGGTACAAACCTTTCTCACCACGACAGGAAATATCACTCTTCTTTT